>JACDOX010000140.1:528755-825591 GCA_014549065.1 Cardinalis cardinalis
AAGAGAAATATGCTCCTACAGACACAATTTCCTATGCCAGCTCCTCTGGATTTTGAGTTTACGTGGATTATATTACGTCAGCAAACTGAGACGCATGTTAAGAAGTGACATTAATCATATATAAAAAGAAATTTTCACTGAGACCTGCTAACTCAATAAAAAMCCTCACTGAAATATGTATAAGGACATTCATTTTAGCATAGGAAGCACAGAAAGTACAGTCAACACAGAAAAATTTATTCAAGAATATTTCCTTAGCCAGAGCTTCTGTTTCAAAGGTGGAGTGATCTTTCCTAAACCAGTCTGGAATGGCAGGTCTGCTGGGGAAGATGAAGATCAGTTTTTGGCCTGTTGCATGTCTCCTAAGGTTTATTTTGGACTTCTTGTTACCACAAAAAAAGGGTAAAACAGCACATCTTTTCCTTTCACAAGTAATTCCTGCAGATAAGGGTAAAGGATTTTGTACATTCCAGAAGACTGGAGATTTTACAACCTATTCTATAGCTCCCTAATGGCAATATTAACTAAGAGAACCTGACACTTCAATATTATCAACCTGAATGAGTTTTGGGTCTTAGAGAGGGATCCCGAGAGGCAACATAGGTACCTCCAGTTAAGGTTTTGCAAAGGAAAAAATTGGTTTTCATTGTCTGTATAAAGTGAAATGAATCGTACCACTTCCTTACACTTCCTATTTGGTCAGTGACAGATATAATTTCCTCCAGAGATGAGCTACAGATTTTAACAAGCAGCATAGAAAGCCGCTAACAAAAGCAGAGCTTGGGAGTTCTAAGCACTTGYTCCGTCTTCAGAGGAAAGTTTGAGTAATGTGCTCCCTGGGGAGCCAGAATAATTTCTTGCAACTCYCCTTGCCTCTGGGCCCTGAGCTCCTGTGTGTGGCCAGGCTGTGCTGTCCCACCACACCAGGCTGAGCTCCCCTCCCAACGGGCTGGCTCCAGCTGGTAGGGAGCGACTGCGGACTCTGGGCTGGAGCTACAGCGCACTTCTAAATGACCGTGACATTCTAGTAACTTCTCCAAGCCTTCCTGAAAAGATGAGGGAGTAAAATGCACCTCGCATTTCTTTCCCACAGACAAATGCAACAAGTGTGCTTTAAAATGATCAACAACAACCACAACAACATTCTCAGAGTTTGTTATTGTAGCAGGATGTGAATTTGTTTAATGAACATTTAAGCAGAGAGAATGGAAAGATCTTGATGTGTCTGCTGTTAGGGGCTGTTTTTCCAGGTATTTAGTAGCAGAACAGATGACTCTCTAATCCCATGTGAGGTATGATTTATTCTTATACTTGGAACCTGGCCCTTTGATTAAAACTGGAATTAGATATGACTGGATCTCACACTGATTATATTTTACTGTCTGGAAGAGTATCTGGATACTGCAACTTTGGTACTTAAGCTTACTGCAATTCAAGCCATTAAGGACAAGTGCTAAAAATGTAAACTASTTTCCATGTTTTAAAGAAATATTGTTATAAATATTGTGAAATAAAAGCCAGAGTTAATAGTATTTTTTCAATAGTTAATGTTTGTTTATCAGCCACAGAAAGCRCTATCCTTTCTTTCATGTCTCAAAAGTTAAAAGATTTTATAACTGACCTTCCATTAATCTACTAATGTTGTACTGTCTTACAGAGGCAAGCTGTTTTGTCTRTATTTGTCTTATTCCAGCAGATGATAATATAAGATAAGACAGTTGGTCATACAAGAATCCTGTTTTTAAAAATTCTGCTAAATAGAGCCAACTGTTTTTGAGGTCAAGATGGAAGAAGAATCTATTTTTACTTTTTCATTTATCAGTCTCTTAAAGTTATTTCCACAAGCAATAATGTATGCTAATAGGACATGAAAAATAAATGCAAGATAATTAAGATTGCATAATAATTTTTTTCTATGCTAAATTCTAAACTAAACAATTCCTTAATTTGTTCTGTTCTCTGCAGATGTTCCCTCTGATTTAAATATGATGGCTGGAAGCATAGAAGACAGCATTAAGCAAGCAAGTAAACTAGTCTAGTGCTRAGATAACTAGTTCTTGGTCCAGTTTTGGAGGTGATGAGATCCATAGGAAGACCCAATGCTGCAGATGTTCTTCAGAGTTGTGGATCTGGAATTACAGGAAATACAGGCAGTTCAGATGCCTCATAGTTGTTGTGTAGCCATGGTCAGGATTTTCTGCTACATTTTACAGTTTCTTAAAGACATTTATTTATTTATCAGAATTGCCTTGAAAACTTTAGAGTGTAGGTTGATCATTCCATGATCAGAATGAAACAAGGCTGTTCTATCTGGCTGTTTCAGCTTTTTGGGAGGGCTAAGAAAAACCTTAGGAATCAAAATTATCAAATTGTGAGCAGGAAAAAAAAGCAAAATACAGGGGAGAAGGAACTGAATCCACAAATAGCTGAGGACAAAAGAGAGCAACCACCTAAGCTGACCTTATCAGTAGATATGCAAAGGGTTAACTGGAAATTCATGAAGTGATAATGAAATTATATCTACAAAACTCCTCKAATGTTTGGAAAAACTCAAGTATGGCATTTCTCTTCTCCCCAAATATATACTAGGTACAGGAAAATTTACCCACTTTTCCATTAACTGTTGGTCAGATTCCTTACTGCAAGAAGTTTTCTTTCTGTTTTATTKTCCTGAGTGGGCGCGCAAAGTTGTAAGCACTCCACAGTGGTCATTATATTAAAATCATTCATCAGTATTGACCTCATTATCAGATAAAAATAATACAGAGATGAAAATTGAAGTGTGTGGGATTTCCTGCCATTTTCTCACTTTGTTAAGGTGAGTTTCATTCCAATTGCTCTGGGCAGCCGTAATAAGCATGTGTTCATATCTGGTACCTTTGACTTTCTTGGCCGGGCTATGTAATTTTCTAATTAATTCTCTGTTCTTCTTTATATTTCCAAACAAACTCAATGTTCAGGATGAACTGCCAGATTTCAGTGCTATTACTGTTCTTTCTGGCCGTTGTAAATGTTCCTGTACCTGACACACGTAGATTGGTTTCCTTAGGCAGAATTCACTGAGACAAAGAAACAGATTTTCATGGATCCCGAGAGGTTGGCAACATGCATCTAAATCTTCATACTTAATTACTGCATTGYGCTATGATGATAGAATTAAGCCTTCTTTACAAAAGGTTTTTTCCCCCCTGGTTTTAATTAGCACTTAGATTATCTAAAGGAAAAATATTAAACAAGAAAAGGCCTTTATGCTATACTGTATAATTTTATTGAGAACTGAAATAATTTAAGCATAATTAGTGACAGCTGGAAACCATGCAAAACATTGTTTACTTGAATCTCATTGTGGGTAAAAATAAGGTTTTTTGCAGAAGATTTCCTTTTCCTAGAGCCTGTAAGGACTGGAATACTAGTAATTTTTTTCAATAAAAACTGTAGATTGATGGCAAATTTGTGTAGCTGTCCACCATTCCAGAAACTCCCTGGTTTCGATAGCAATTTGGAAGTTTAAACTAGTTTTTTTGCATGAGATGATAGCTAACTAATATGAAATTTCTACATACCTATACTTCAAGCTCCTCAGTCTTTCCTTAAATTATCTTGATTTGTCTTTGAAACTTAGCAATGCAGATGAGAGTGATACAAGAAGATGTTAGCTCATTCAGTGGAAGCTAAATGCACAGAAGTTGAAATTATTCTTTCAGATGCAATTTGTTTGAACTTTTGCAAAGTTTCTGATAAACTGAATGTTTAAGATTCATGTTTTCTGAATCTAGACTGATTCACTCAGACATGTTGTGTGGGAAGAGAATTCTCTGCAACAACGCATTATGGAGGAATAACCTGTTATTGTATTACTCCGTTCAATAGTGGTTTGTGAAAATTACCTGGTATAATAAAATGGAAAAAAAAAAAGAATAGAGGAGAAAATTCAGCAAAGACATTTCAGCAAAAGGCATTTCTACTAAAAAGCTTTCAGCTTTTGGTGTCCAGTCAGAGCAATGCAGAACTGGAGTTGCGTYTTAAGCTCCCCTTGCATTTTATCTGACAGAGTGATCCTCAGAAACCTCCTCTCCAATAAATCTCTAGGCTATGTTGAGGTGAAATGCAGAGGAAAGGGTGAGTTTTGGCCACCTCACCGAGCCACACAGGAGAGCTGGATGGGGACTAGACACAGGTCTTCAGTCTGAATCCTCAGCTCTGAACCTTCCTTTGGAGTGCAATGATAATACTGAATGTCACACAGGTCTGTGTTATGAAAAGTTAAGGTCTAAGTCCCTGCTTGAAGGACAGGTTTGAAGTTGTGTCTGTCATGTTAGAGGGGAACAGAAAAACTGAACTTTGGGTCTTTGCTAACTTCATTGTTTTCAAAGACTGGTAATTTTGCTTTGTAGTATCTTGGGATGTGGACCAAATATGAGCTCCCACCAGTTGAAAAAACCCTTCTCTTCCCAATACCTGTGTAACTTCCATGCATTTATTTACAAAATTTTAGGCATTTAAAGGCTTTAGCTATTAGACAGCTGGTCTGAAACTGTCAATGACACTGAACTGAAAGACTTGGACAGACTTGGCCTAAGTTYGAGGTGGTTTGTTTGAACTCTTTTCTTACTTAATTTTCAAAATTTCTCTCACAGTTCATTGCAAAAGAAGAAGCTTTTTGTAAAAAAACAACCCAACCCAAAGCAACCTCAAACAAAAGCTTGATTAGCTTTCAACTTCAGGATCATTCTATAAACCTGACAGGTTATTGTGKGCTTTTTTTCCCACCTCTGACTCAAAAAAAAATGTCAGAAACTTAGGAAATAACAACCTCACAGAGATTTTGTTGCTGTCAAGGAACACATAAAACTCAGAGTGAGATAAGAATTGAACAAACAATTGTCATTTCCTAGAGCAACTTTTGTCACAATTAGTCAAACAGAAAAAGTGGAAGACTGAAATACAAGATTAAAGAAAATATTTGAACAGTTCTAGTACTTGTCAAAGTTACTCTTACAATTAAATAGAAAARGAAAACAACATCACAGTTTAATCAAAACAAAAACATCACCAGACCTATAGCTTGTAGTGTTATGGGGCTCCTTCTGTTAGGATCAGAGAGTACGCTGAGTTGGAAGGGACCCACAAAGATCATCAAGTCCAGCTCCTGGCAGTGGACAGGACTGTGCCCAAGAGTCACACCAGATGCCTGAGAGCATTGTCYAAATGCTGCTTGAACTCTGTCAGGCTTGGTGCTGTGACTCCTTCTCTGGGGAGCCTGATCCAGGGCCCAACCACCTAGGTGAAGGATCTTTCTCTAGTATCCAATCTAAACCTCCTGACACAGCTTCAGGCCATTCCCTCAGGTCCTGTCACTGTCATCACAGAGCAGAGATCAGTGCCTGCCTTTTCTKGTCCCCTCCCAAGGAAGCTGTAACTGCAGTGAGRTCTCCCCTCAGTCTCCTCCARGCTGAACAGACCCAGTGCCCTCAGCTGCTCCTCACACAGCTTCCCCTCAAGGCCCTTCCCCATCTTTGTTGCCCTCCTTGGACACTCTCTAATAGTTTAATGGCTTGTTTACATTGTGGTGCCCAGAGCTGCCCCCAGCACTCGAGGTGAGGCTGCCCCAGCTCAGAGYAGAGCAGGACAATCCCCTCCCTYGCCCAGCTGGTGATGCTGTGCCTGATGCCCCCAGGACAGGGCTGGCTCTCCTGGCTGCCAGGGCACTGCTGGCTCCTGTTCAACTTGCCATTGACCAAGTCCCCTTCCTTGGCACTGCTTTCTAGGGAAATCTATTCCCTGTTCTGTCTGTACATCCAGGGTTGCCCTTCCCCAGGTGCAGAATCCAGCACTTTCCCTTGTTGAACTTCACGTGGTTGGTGGCTGCCCAGTCTTTCATTTGTCGAGGTCTCTGCAGGGCCTCCCTGTCCTGGAGTCAGTCAGCARYTCCTCCCAGTTTTGTATCATCTGTGAACTTGCTCAGTGTCTCTTCCAGTCCTGCCTSCAAGTCATTTATGAGGATGTTGAAGAGAACAGGGCTGAGGAGCCCTGTGGAACAACCCCAGTAAGTGACAAGTGACCAGTCTGGTGTCACCCCATTCTCTATCATCCTTTATGTCCTACTGGTGGGCCAGTTGCCCACCCATCCCAGGATTTGTTTATCCAGTTGTGTGCTGGACATTTTGTCCAGAAGGATCCTGTGAGAAAAAGTATCAAAAGCTGTGCTGAAATCCAAAAAGATTTTGTCAACTGGCTTCCCTTGGTCAGCTAGGTGGGTTACCTTGTCATCAAAGGAAATCAGGTTTGATGAGCATGACTTTCCCCTCATGAAGCCTGCAGGCTGTGACCAATGACGCCAAAGTTGTTTTTCAACACCTCCCAGAATAATCTTCTCCACAACTTTACCAGGCACAGAAGTGGCACTGACACACCTGTGGTTTCCAGAGTTCTCCTTCTTGTCCTTCTTGAAAACTGGGACTRTGTTAATCAGTAGCTGAAACCTCTCTGAATTTCCAGGACTGCTCAAAAATCATCAAGGGAGGCTTTGGGATGACACCAGTCAGGTCTTTGAGGGTTCTCAGATGATTCCCACCAGTCCCCATAGCTTTGTCGGGACCCAGCTGGAGCAGGAGATCCCACACAGTTTCAGGGTTCTCACAGTCATGGTCCTTCAGATCAGGGCACTGAGACCCCCTTGTTAAAGACAGAGGGAAAGAATGTGTCAAACACCTGTGCCTTTTCTTTTTTCCTGTTTGTGAAGTGACCATCCTCACCCTGTGTTCTTTTTACACTTACTATTGCCATTAATATAATTGAAAWTTTTTTTTATTGTCCCCCATGTTTCTGGCCAGCTTCAAGTGCAGCTTTGGCCACATAAATTTTCTCCCTTCAGAGGCAAGCAGCATCTCTGTATTGTTCCCTTGCCACCTGACATTACTTGCACTGGGTATACACCTTCCTTTTTTTTCTTTTATTTCCAGGAGAAGAGTCCTGTTCAGCTAAGCCAGCCTTCTGCATTGTCTGATTGACTTCCAATAGTTGGGAATTTTCTGTTCCTGTGTCCATAAGGGGTGTTGTTTGAAAAGCRACAAGCTCTGCAATACATTTTCTCAGGGGCCTTTACTTGCTAACTCCCTGAGAAACCTGAAGTCTCCTTTCATCTTGTTCAGAGTTGAGGTTTTTCTCTCAGCTTTTCTCCTATCAACAGAGATTTTGAACTTAAMTGCTTTGTGGTCACTGTGCTCAGGATGGCCACCATTCTCCACTTTGCTCATGAAATCTCCTCTGTTGACAAGCAGCAGATCAAGTCAAGATTAAGCAGGTCAAGTTAAAACAATCTTATTTGTGTGCAAATTCACAAATCCAAATTATGTCTAATACTACTCAGTACAGGACTGATTTATTTGTGCCTAATCTGAGAGCAATACTTGCATTAGACATTTTCAGATACCCAGATTGAGGTACTTTTCTATGGGTTTCAGTGTAGTAAAAGTCAAGGGAACTATTTCTGTCAAACAAGTTTTGGATCTGTTTCCTCCTGGCAGAATACTTGTTATGCAATACAGTGCTGTTGTTCCTGCTGTCTTTAATGTGGCAGATTTGTCTTKAACAGATGAAAAGGCCCATAAATTTAAAAATTTACTTGTATAAATGCAGTTGAAATCGGTGCAAAAATATTATGCTATGACTGGCAAATGCCTRATAAAAAGAATCCATCATGCAAAACCAAAAATAGATTTCAACTGGCGGCACTCTGGTGACAGCAGTGTCTTGGTGCTCTGTTGTAGCCAGCATTATCCTTGGGGTTTGAGAACAGCTTTGTGAAATTATGGGATTTATGTTTAAAAMAGTTTCCTGGACTGATATTTGAATATTGAGCAACACAAGTAAACAAAAACATTGCCTATTTAAYAAGAAATAGATACTGTATGTGAAATTCAAGATAAATCATTAATGCACCTTCATAAGTTAATTCACCATACATGTAAATAAAGGTGGATGTGCTATTTTGAATAGAGTAAAAGCTGGGGAGTATTTTAGCCTTTTAAAAACCTAACTTTTATAGAACTATCATTACTGTAGGAGTTTTTAAATACATAAGCTGCAGAAAAGAACTGGGCAAAAACACTAGCTCTGAGAGATTTATGTCAAAGATTTTTTTTCCTTTTTTAAAATTTTTTGTTTATTTTTTTGTTTGTTTTTCTTCTTCTTCTTCTTTCTTCCCAGTGGGATTTTCCTAGGAAAAAAGAAAAATCAGAAAAGTTGAAATGAATTCTTTGCACTCATTTAGGTAGAGTTAATCAACATTCACATTCACAGATATACGTCTGATATTGTGATCACAGAACTTTGATATTTTTAATCAGTTTTCATAAACTGTACCCTAAACCACACACAAATATAAAACCATTCACAGCTTTTATACTTTAGCCCACGTTATTGTCTCATAAAATCTGTGGATAAATATTTTGCTCATTCTCTTTTACTGGGTTTCAAAATATTTTTGTTTTTCTACTCAATCTAGGTTTGGATTGTGATCCATGTAATCCATGTAAAGACTGCATTTTCTGTCTATGCTGATGTCAAGAGCCAGAAATTCAAATAAAACCTTCTGTCAAAATCACCAAGTTTCACCTAATCTTGTGAAAAATCCAGAGATTTTGCATGGTGTCCATTCAAAACCACAAATCAGGACAGCTTTCCTCAGTACTATGTTTCATAATACAAGAATGCTTGTGAAGTTCAGAAAAACTTTCGAAGAACTTGGGCTAAGTTTTTGGATTTTAACAGAATTAAAAACCAGATGTTTCATACGATTTGGAGTTTGACACTGAAAGCTTTGCCCAGCTCTTATTCACAGCTAAATGAGACAACATTCACTAAGACAACAGTATTTTATAAAGACTTTTTCCCCATTTCTCTTAACAAGGTGGACTTTGAAGAATCTTTATGAGAAAATTGATTTTTCTCAGCCCCTAAAACGAAGAAAAAATAACAGAGGTTGGCTGGTCTCATGGACTCTCAGTTTTATGACACTCTGAATGCATACTATGTTGAAAAAGAAATAGAAGATTGCAGTGGAGATGTGTCCTGGTATCCAGTAGATTGCAGAAGACTTTCTAGCCTCCTACCTAACTCCAGACTGACCACATTCCATTGCACCTTCTACTTTTTTTGTCATCTGAGTTGCTCATTTCCTCTCCTTTCAAATGTGTGATTTATAAATACTATTGCCACATTCAGCTTATGTAACTCTGCATGTGGCTGCCTAAATAGAACAAAAGACAATTTCTATGTAGCTGGCACATATTCTTTGAACATTGCTAAGGTCTTACTACACCAATCATTCACAGACAACTGTTGGCACTACTAACTCACAACACCTCCCACAATACAAACTGCAACATGGTCAGTTCCTTAATATATCCTGTGGATTGTGTTGTGTTAAGGGAAACACTCCAGAAAATATTTTTCCAAAGGCATGTATCACATTGTTGAAGCATAGCTCACTTTTTCTTGAATGTTTGTAGGGTGGAATGGGTTGAGAGTTTCTCTATTTTATATGTGGGCTGAGGTACTCTAGATAGAAAAATGCAAACCTCACTTATAGTTACTTTGAAGTTCAGTTTTCACATGTTGCCATTTATTTTTGTCCAGTCTCCCCCAGAATTTGCCATCTAAGCTCTGAAAATCTGCTTCCTACAATCCAAACAATCCAAAGAACAAAATTAGGGGAAAAAGAAAGACCTGTAGAGGCAGCAATGTTTCAGTGACAGAACAAGGGACTTTAAGGTCACATTCTTGATGTCGAGCATGGTAGTTGTAGATATACACCAGAAGAATGTTCACAGAGCTTTTAAAATGCAATAGGCAGGCTACAAGGGGAAAGGGTGTGGGGAGAAAATGGAAAGTTCTCTGAGAATTTTAGAGTAAGTATAACTTGACTCCCTGAAACTGAGTTAGATAAGACTATCTCCAAAATTATTCTGACACCTTGAGATTCTAGATAACTAAAAGAAATTTTAAAAAGAATTGAAGAACAACATGAAGCTCAAAGAAACTACAGCAGCCTGCTAATCCATACCTTTTAAGACACCAGAAACAAACATATACCTAAGAGGMAAAATACAGGTTTAGTTGGAAACAGAAGACAGAGGAAGTTAGAAATGCTTATCAGGTGGAAAATAGCTACTTGTTTTCAACCCAGCATATGAAATTTAAATGAAAAATAAGTAATAAGAGTTAAAGGAACATCAATCCTGAAACACTACAATGAGTTCCTTTAGCATTTGTRGACTTGTACTTAAATGCCAGACAACATTTGGGTAAGTCTCATTTTGAATATACTGATCCTTCCACTGCAAAGACAGATAAAAATAAGAAGTTGTCCCATGGAAAAAGTAAAGGCAAAAAKATATTTTACAACATTGCCCAAGAAACTTTAATAGTTATTAAAGGTACACAGAACATCCATGATCTCATAGTAAAAATATATGTTTTTAACACTGGGCAATGGAGTTACATAAAAAACATGTGCCAGCCAAGCTCTGTCTACCAGACACTTATGCYAGCCCTTTTCAGGAGAGAAAGTGTAAAAAAACCTGAAACCCAAACCCAAAAAATCAAAAAGAAAACAAAATTATGCAGTTAATACAAGGAGTTCAAGATAGAAGCCCTTCACAGAAAATCTTTATTGAACAAATACATATGCTCACCTAATTGGCTTTGCTAAAAAAGAGATTTTTTTTCAGCTGATCTAAAAGGAAAATAACTATTTGGCAACTTTTTAAAATATAGCTTATGGCTAAATGTCCTCACAGTTAAAGGCAAACAGAAAGAAGATTTTGGTAACGGCTGCAGCTCTACTTTCCAATGATGTGACTGACTCTTCTAAAGTACTTTGTTTGTCTTTTTCTAAAGCTACATTCAAAAAATATAATCTTGGAAATTTAGTGATTTCAATACTGSTCTTAAACTATAGACAATATATGTATTTTGTCCTTAGAGCAGTACCCATAGGATGAAGRTATTTCTCCAAAATAAAAGTTGTGGAGAGAGTTGTTTGATTTTTTTCTTTGTTTTGGGGTTTTGTTTGTTTGTKTGCTTTGTTGTTTGGTTTTTTGTTTGTTTGTTTCCAGAAAGCAAGCTTTTCTCTGTGAAGGAAGAAATGAGAAAAACAGGCATTGCTTTAGAAAACATAATTTTGTGTTTTGTGTACTTTATGTGATATTGTACTGTCTGCTTTTCGGTTCACATGGCTTTTCCTCCTTTTTTTCATAATAAATTAGCTTATTTGATTTATGTTTTTGAGTCTTTTTAAGTGTTTAGGGATGCTTRAGCTTTAAAGGCATGATACCAACAACTAGGCTTTACAAGCAAGACACTAACATGAAAAAAATGAAGAATGTAGTAATTATGAAAATGTTGTTGCTGTTGAAAAGTCTGTTTTATACAAATTCATTTTTAAAAAGTAGAGTATTATTAAGATTTATTATTTAGTGATCATAAGGTTGATGTAAGTTACTCATGTCTCTATGGGTTCTGTTGAGTTTTAATGAACTTTGGCATTGGAGGTGCAGGTTTTATCATTTTAAATCTATTTGCAAATTTGTGTAGGAATTTGCCAAACAATCTTTGAAGGGAGTTGGAGGCAGGCTCAGAGAGATTCTGAAGAATTTACTGCTTCTTATTCTAACAGTTCAGTTGCAACAGCTATTTAAAATACAAACTCAGCTACTAGAGCTTAATGGTGGCAATGGTAGGGTTAATTTGTTATGGGTTAGAGTTTGGGGGAAGGCCAACAAGGCAGATGTCATGGGGCAARTCTATTCTAGATCTCCTAACCAGGATTAAGAGGTAGATTCTACAATTAGCTGGGAGATGTCTCACAATTGTGATGACATTCAAAATCATCTACTCCATAACCTTTTCCAGCGCCAAGGTCACACTGACTGGGCTTGCTTTTAGAGACTATTCTTGCTGCTAAAGACTTCTCCCAGAACAGTTAAGGGATTAGGCCCAGCCAGCATGGGTTTATGAAAGGCAGATCCTGCTTGACCAACTTGATCTTCYACTTTGACAAAGTTAAAGTTAAAGGGTTAGTGGATGAAGAAAAGGCTGTGGATGTTGACTACCTGGACTTTTTCTTAAAGCCTTTGACACCATTTCTCAAAGCATTCTGCTGGAAAAACTGCCTTTCCATGGTTTGGATAGGTGGTGCCTTAGTGGTGGACTTGGCAGTGCTGGGTTAATGGCTGGACTTCATGATCTTARAGGTCTTTTCCAATAGAAAATGATTCTATGATCCCATTCTTTTCGCCTGAGTGAATCTGACTTCTCAGTTAGAGTATAGCTCAGAATCAAGCCAGACTAAATGTGTGTACCTGCTGTCTTTGCTTTGTGTTGTTAGGGAAGTCCTTTCTGGATCAGAGATTGGAAGCCAGGTGTCACACCTCCTTGGCTTCATCCTAGCCTTTAGGCTAACAGCCAGATGTGGCTTGTGGACTGATGTAGTGCCCCTGTAGAAAGTGGATCAATTCCAGGTAGAGAAACTCATGTAAGGACACTTACCCATGAAAATGAGAATCTTGGGTTCATTCTCCTCAAAACCATGCATTTGACTTAAATGTCCCCTCCATTCATTCATGTAAATCATTGTATTTTGTGTAAAATTCTAAGGTATTAATTGAATAAATAACCTGAATAAAGATCTGGCAAGCTCAGTACTGAAGAGATGGGGTATCYGAGCTCAGACACAAGGCAGGTTGATAGCAATAGCAAATAACGAGAACCACAGTCCAGAATTTTAAGGARTTTTAAGAATTTTTTCATCAGTAGGTATTCATTTCAGGGGGTGGGGAGGAGGGGGAAATCAARGCATTTAAAACAGTAGACTAGAAACAAAGAACTTCAGAGAAGTGAGGTTCTTTTCAGCTGTTCAAACTACAAGCCTGCCATACTTCCTCTTTTACAAATACCAATATCACCATTCTCTCATTTAGGAGAGTGAAAAGTRTGTTGTATAACTAATCATTTCACAATCCATTCCTGGTATCAATTGACCCTCATGACCACAGAAACATCTTGGCACCTTTCACAGATGTGGTGTTTGTGTGAGACCAAGAACTTATTGTTACACCTGCTCTGAGCTCAGTGACTGAAAGCATTTGGAGCAAGTTCCTCTCTGCTGTGGCTCTGGCCAGGTTATGTGCTGCAGCTAACATTGCTGACATGGCTGTGCAAGCAGCCTGTATCATCTGGTGCTTTGTTAGAAGAAGAAAATGCCGTTTCTATTATATATGTATATTTCTGTAACTAGACAAGGTTTCATTATGAGTCTAATAATTTTTAATTGTTTTTTCCCCTTCTCTAGCCTGTCTCAATGATTACTTTTGTGAGTAAAAATTACCAGCTAATGTATTGGTCACAAATATAAATATTTCTAGGAATTGAATAAGAGATTGGGTAAGAAGTGGCTAAAAATATGATGATTGTACTACAGGACTACTCCCWGCCTTCTACAACAAATCTGCATTGCTAAAAATAGTTTTAGATTGGGTCAGAAAGACTTCAGGGAAATACACAGTGACAGTTTGCTGAAGTTGAAGGGTTATACTCTTACTGTTCATTAAATCTTCCRTAATATAGGAAAGGCTTTTAGGGAGCTCTTCTTGCTTGCTCTCCTTGCACCCCCAGCTCCCAGGCTGCCAAAGAAGCAATGACCCAGGACCCCAGCGCTACTTGAGAGGCCAGTCATTTAGGGATCTTCTTCCAAGAGTACTCCAACATCATAACTTCAAATGAAGTTACGGGAAACTCAAGGTGTTTGAATATCAGGCTCAAAGCAGARTAGCCCATCTTGAAAATTGCTTTGATTTGCTCAGAATCCCATTAATTTTTAGCAGTGCTGAAATAAGTGTAAGATAGGATACGGAAGAAGTATTTATCATACATTTGGAAAAATGTTCCACACAGCTTTTACATTTAAGAAATACTTCTGCAAGTCTTTTGGGATACACTGGAGAATCAGTCAGTAGAAAGTTTAAGTGGTGTGATCACCTTTTCATGCAGGTATTAGGAAGAAATCCAGACTAAAGGACTGACGATATTCCCCAGAAAGACACTTGTTACACTACACGGCAAGTAGAAATTGGCTCACCCTAGAATGTGGTAGGTGTTAAAATTAGGTAATTATCCAAGAAGTTTTAACAATTGCTCTTACACAATGGTTCACTTAACTGTGTCTTGTGAGCCCCCAAGGACTCAAAAGTGACCACAGGGATTTAATGTGCTTGCTAGTAGTAAGCAGCTCAGCTCCTCTGGCAGGGAAGGCCTCAAAAACAGCTGAAGGGATTGCATTAGGAAGAGAAAATTTGCTGTTAAGTGCTTGTAATGGCTCAGTCCCTCCAGGGCTGGAAGTGACTGCTTGCACCTGCGGCCAGAATGTGCAGCTGCTCCTGCACCCAGCCTGGGGAGCTGAAATGCTGATGGATGAGCTCTGGATGAAGACAGATGTGCCTGAACAGAGCTGGTTTTGACACAGTTCAAAAATGCTAAAGGTCCTAATTTGGACCTTCGGTAGCTCTGGCTGTGTGTTCCTAAATTCTCTGTCCAATCTGGAAATCAGTAATTCCCAAAGTAAATAGTTGTGAGTGGGCTATTCATCTAGCTGGAAATGCACCTGCAATAGGGCGACCTTGTGGTGGGACTGCTCTGAAAGTGAGGTTGCCAGAAGCTTGCAGCTTGACTCCTTAGTTGGTAGCATCAGTCCTTGAATGAGCTGAGAGCTCACACAGTTTGGTTTTTTTTCTGCTATCTTTTTATGATTTGGGTTAAATACTTTTTTTTTAACCCCATCCAAATTACTACTATTTCAAAAAGCTTAACTGCCTTCTCAGCAGCTCTCAGGGAAGTCTTCTGCCTGGATGCCCTTCACATTAAATTGCCCTGCAGATGCTTGAGGTGAAATTTTCTGAATGATATGTTTATCTGTGCACAAACACTCCCTCCCTGCCCCCAGCCCCTGCCTTCAGTAAGTATTAACTTTAATTTTAGCCTGAGAGAAAAAGGCAGTCTGGTGCTCCCCCAGAGAGCATGTGTCTGTTTTTCCGCTTTCCAACAGTTTGCAGTGAAGAGTATCTGGATATCTTCATTTCTGTTCTAGTTCTTTTTCCCAGCTGCTTGTGTTTGATGACAACATTACTTTCAGAAGTAGAGGTGCAATTCACAAAAAACTAAACCACAGCAGTTTTATAGATACACATAGAAACACAGCATTGTTTTTATTGACTAAAAAAAGAAATGAGACCGTTTTCGTCATCTGAGCTAAAAACCAAAAGTTTTTAGTAAAAGGTAAATGGTCCTGTGAGGATGTAAAATAATTGAAAAACTCTATCTGTTTCTTAAGTTCTATTTTTGCTAGAAAGATAAGTTGAAGTAAATGAAGTAAATGTCAAGGGATTTTTTTTGYTGAATTATTTCTCATTCATTTACTGCCTCAAATTAGCTAATTTAAATAGGATTGGCAAGAGTGGAGATTTCTTTCTGCTTCAATTCTTAAGGTCCTCATGCAGTAATTTGTGGTGGACTCTGTAGAAAAGAAATACTGCCAAGAGGACAGAAACTAAAGGGTTGAACTCATTTTTCAGGAGAAATATTTTTCCTTCAGACAGAGTAGTTTCTCCTGCCTGAGCAGAAGGGTCCATACAAAAGAGTTATGAAAATGATGGCCAGTGCAGAAAGAGTAGAAAAACAGCTCTTGGTACTGGGAGTTGGAACTTGGAATTTGAATGATGAGATTTTGTCTTCCAAAGTCTGGGGGAATGAGGCTGGATATATTAATGGTAAARTGGTGTCAGTAAGTCACTGCTTCCATTAGAGCTTGCAGGGCCCTCTGAAGTTGGCTGGACATTCAGATTAACATGAAATGTTACGATGGAACATGGCATGGAGTCAACCACCAGGGCAACAAAGAGACATCTAGAGACAAGGAATACCAGAGGCAGGCACTTGGTGGATTGAAACTGTGGCAGCCCAGCCAGAGAGGTGTTGAACTGAGCTCCAGGGAGCTGACCCAACCCTGCCGGTGGAGGTCCTCCTTGCTTCAGACCCTGGAAACATCAATGACCAGTGAACAGAAGTCAGAAAGGTCTCTCACTCAATGAGACTGGCTTTTGGATAAAGTCCAGTTCTCTTTAAAGATAAGGACAGCTTTGTAATCTACTTTATATAGGCTTTCAATTGAATGTGGTAAGTAAAAGATAAACTTTAAACAATAGGYATGAGTTGAGTTCGTTATCCTGCTTTGTGCAGGAAAGGAACAGATATTTCGGAGTAATGTTGTGGGCTCTTCATATCTTCTGGAAGTATCAAACTGTTTATTGCCTCTTTGCTTCTGGTTCAGTGATCTCCAGTTGTGGAGATCACTTGTGATCTTCAGTTGTGTGCATTATTGCAAGAAAACTATTTATTCCAAGGTGTTGTTTCTGAACTTTTAATTTTCCAAATAATAACAATGCCAGCACAGTCTCTAGTCACAAACTGAGAAATCATTTTCATTGACACATCTTGGCTTCACAGTAAGGCTTTTCAGCTTTTCAAAGGGAGCTGCTTCTGGCACTGACTATTGTTTAAGGAAGTTACTCTTTGTGGAGGTTGTTGATGTGACTTGGCTGGTTTTCCGTGAATTCAAAGCCGACTTGTTTAACAGATATTTTACTTCTGAATACTAGATTTTGAATGTCAATATAGTACCACATGAGCTATTTTTAAAAAGATCCATAGTAGGTGCTAGCCCGTTTGAAATTATTTTTATTATTTGCTTGTTAACACCTGCTGTATGTGAAACTACAGTTACTGATAAACCACAGGACTGCATGATAAATGTGACATCAGTCTTTAAGTGGCACTACACCCTTCTTAATTCTCCAAACTAACTTCACAATGTGCACACTAAGGTGCTTTAAAGAGGTCTGATGGCACATACACAAGGGAACAATCTCAATTTTACACAGTGGTTGTTACCAACACCCATCTGGAGGCAGGTGGAGATATTGCATCTCTAACTGTGGATTGCTGATTATACAGTGGTTTTGAACAACCACATTCACAGGAAAAAGGGGAGCTGTTTGTGGTCAGGAACCACCAAGCATAGTCACTTCAGTACTTTCATGAACAGTGTGCTGTGGTGACTCACTATCAAAGAAGTGAGTGGTGGATGGGTATGCATGTCCCATCATGAAGTCATMAGGCAGTCACTAACAAGCTGTCGTGAAGCTAGCTCTGGGCATGGCTGCTGAAAAGGAAATCACACTGTTCTTTTGATGGTTTTCTGGCTTTCAGGATTGCTTTAGTCACCTGCAGAGCAGAAAAATCTGTGAAAAAGATCATAGAAATGTATATTTATATATTATCTAGTTTACTGATGTTCCTGTTCCAGAGCTAAAGAATGTGTCAAGAAAATGAAACACCAATCCAGCCTAAAATATTCATTGTCAATGAACAACTGAAAGGCTAAGTGGATAAGAAGAAATTGTCCACTTCTTGCTGGGACAGAGGCTTGTTATGGAGCAGCAGCTGTCATTTGCTTACAAAGTTAATTTTGGATAATTTTTGCACTCCAACTGGTGTATTTACTGAAGTGCTTGACTAGTGAACAATGTGGGAAGTGTCTAAGGTTTCATCTCAGTTTTGTTAAATGTGCAGTGAAACCCACTGTAGTATATGGTAGAGATAATTCATGCTATAGAAGTAGATATATATGTCTATAAAATATTGGAAAGACCCAAAGTTATGTTTCTGACCACTCTGGCTGGGAACAGAGTTCTATTCTTATTTTAACCAGTTTCCGGACAGAGGTAAGATAGTATTAGGTCTGTTACSGTATGAATGGGATGGTCCCTGGCTGTTATGGGGGATTTCCTCTGGCTCCGACATTCGGGAGAGAGCATCTGGACCTTCCCGGAATAGGAATGTCTTGAGGAGCTCACAAGACATACACCTGGACATTACTTCATCATGGTACTCAGAAACTAGTACATGTGAATGCATCTTCTGCCTGGACACTCAGACATTCATCTGCATCTCTGAGCTCGCCTTTGTCTGTTTCTACATCTGTATGGATTCAACTATACATGAGAAGGAACACAAAGAAATATGTGGTCATCCCTSTCCCAGGCAGAATAAACTGTATATAAGCTGGCCACTAGAAGCAYTCGGGGTGAACCACTGGGGAAACACTGTCACTCTGTCAGTTGGATCCTGGTTCACCCAGTGCCAAAACCCAGGTTTGATGCTGTCTTGGCTGTGGTGGTTTTTCGAAATTTCTATTTTTTGTTATCGATCTAATAAATCTTTGTTAAATTTTTCATAAATTTGGCTACCGATTTGATMATTTATAACACCACCCTGAGAAATAACCATCAGACCATTTATGTACCAACTAAATGCTCTTTCAAAAGCTGCAGGGAAAACTCTGYGGTGAGTTTTCCTCATTAGCAATAGCCTTACATCAGAGGGCCTGGTCAAACATCCAGTCTGAGAAGACTGCAGGCTCCTTTTGTGTTAGGAACAGAGTAAAGAGCCTTGGATTCAAAACCAGCCTACTCCTTGGTCTGAGGGGAGAAAAACCTTCTCATTATCAAGCCTGTTCCTGACCTCATGTGAGAAGAAAATGTCCAGGTCTAACCAGTTGCATCCCATTCCCTGTGTCATGGTTTGACACTGGCACAATGCCAGTGCCCCCATGAAAATACTCTCTCCCTGGTGTCTGCTGTGAGATGTGACCAGGAATAAGCAAAGCAGGCTCCTACTTAGAAATAAAGAAAACTTTATTAGCTAAACTACAAGAAAATAACTACAAGAGAGGAAAAAAAAAAACACACAAGGAAAATGAAAACCTTACAAAAGCATTTTCCTCCTCCCTCCCCACCAAATTCSCAATACAATACATCTTCCAAATCACCAACTCTCGGTCTGGCACCACCCTTTAGACTACTCAATCCTCAGTTCATCAGGAGGAGAAGGAGTCCTTCTTTATACCATAGGCTTCCCCTGGAAATACTGTTGAAACCTTGTGTGTTTCCATATCACTCATAGCACCATCTGGAGATCCTCTGCCATCGTGACATCTTCCTTCCATGCTCAGTGCTCTCACCACTGTGCATGGACCAGAGCTGCTTCTAGGGCTCTCTTTCAAGGATGCATTGTCTCATTCCAAAAAAGGCACAGTCTCTCCTTCGGGACACCTGTCCCCCCCCACATTTTTGCACCCCCTGGGGCCGAGGGGTATCCACACTGAATCCTAATGGTTCTGAGGCACTATCTCCCCCTAAATGCAGTCTCCATGTAACAGGAAAAAAATGSTTCCGTCCATGGCCACACAAGAAAAGTCCAGCCAAAAGGCCACTCCATCATCTCCCTGCCCCCCACTCAAGAGTCTTCTCTACTTCCCTCGTGGCCCATCCCCTCTTATCTCATCTCTTATCTCTCTTCTCATTCAGCTCCAGGAGGATCAGCATTTGCAAGGTTTCTATCATGCAAGAAAAGGGTTAAAAATTTCAGTCTCTGCCTGTCTGGAGCTTTGGAGCTCCCACGCTGCCCTGCCGGGCACCTTCTCGCCGCACCCCCTGCCTTCTCCTTCTCAGCCGGCCACTATCAAATTCAGACGCTGCCTCTCCTCTGTCTCTTCCCTGGGGAGGGGGGGGTTGGCTGCCCAATGTTTCTTGGTGCTCCTCCACCTCCTCCACCCTTCCATCCTCAAGGGCCTCTTCACCTCCCATCTCTGTCCAGGCCCAGGCCCACCGCATGGCTGCCCCTCCCTCGCCTAGCAGCAGCAGCTGGACAGGGGAGGGAGATCCGACCTCTTTCCCGCCAAAGTCCCAAGAGAGCCTCCCAGGGGAGCAGCTCTGTTTTTAACCCCTGTGTGTTCTCAGAGGTGTATCTAAATCTCAGTGGACAAAAGAGATGCCAATATTAAAATCTGAGAACCCATTGGTGACCACAGCATATCCCAGAARACCTGTTTCCTGTGAAACCACGTCACCCAGTTTCATAATCCATCAGGGCAATGCTGGATAAATAAAGTGTGCTGGTCCCTGCTCTGCAGGTGGGCTGTAGGAAATGAATAACTTTCAAATGTGGAAAGACTAAATGTCAGTTACAGCCATAAGAAGCTGAAAAGAAAAATGAGTGTGGGCTGCTGAAACTATTGGTATGATGCTATTAAGAAGTAAAAAGCAGGAATAACCTACTATGATGCTGCATGCCATGTCTGTGGATAAGCTGTTGTAGTAGATGGTGGTGTAACAGTTCCAGCTGTTTGGACAAAGATAAAACACTTGCCATGCTTTGCAGGCTGTTACAGGAGCAAAATTTCCATTTCCATGACATTGACAAGAGAAGTACTAAAGAAGAGTGAACTGCCACAGGTCTGTGTGCACTGCTCAGAGCACAGTGGAACGCTGGTGACATTGGTGAGAAGGCTGACCAGGAACAGTGGGAMGGCTGGTGGGCTCAGCAAGGAGAGTTGAAGAGGTGCACAAATGTCAGCTCCTCCCTTGCACCTGCTTAGCAACCCAGCATGGCCCCATGAGGCATGAATCAATCCTTTTAAAAAGGCAAACTAGCTTTCCTTCATGCAAGTGTTTCTTACTCCAATCTATGCTGAGCCAGTGACAAATTTTCTTTTTTTTGTGATTGAAAACATTATTTTTCCTGTGTAAACACAAGAATAGCAAATCATGGGGAAAGAAATCTCTTTAAACAACAAAGCAGAGATTCCTGCACTGAGCACTCTGAATTGTCTGCCTTACAGGGCAACATACAAAAAATGCTTCTGACAGGAAGAAATGAGATCAAAATGTGAACTTTTTTCTAGTTTAATATTTATATATTTTCCTCATATTTCATTTTAATTTTCTACAAGAAAAAGGCCCTGCCTTGCCGGATCCTCTGTGTTGCAGTAATTAAACTCAGTTAAAATATTTTTTCATATTTGTAACTGATTTTAGTGAGGTGCTGCTGGAAGACATTAATCCAGTTTAGACCTGCTCAACTATTTTTGCCTGACACTTTCTATCTCAACCTAGCAATCATCCTTTTTTACATTATTGTAATTTTTTTTTAATACCTGCACTATCTTTTAGCACATGCGTGAGCTGGATACTCTGGTGTAAAGCGCTGTATAGAGATAATGTTAACCTCTAGAAACGTTTACATCACTTCAAGTTCCCTCATGTGAACCAAACTGAACTGCTTCATTTGAGCTTTCCAAACTCGGGCTTCAAGCCTGA
Organism: Cardinalis cardinalis; assembly: GCA_014549065.1. Taxonomy (NCBI): domain Eukaryota; kingdom Metazoa; phylum Chordata; class Aves; order Passeriformes; family Cardinalidae; genus Cardinalis; species Cardinalis cardinalis. The sequence goes on from JACDOX010000140.1 coordinate 550,028, forward strand.
GTCTTGGTCTTGCCTGGTTGTTTCTGTTTCCTGCCTCCTTCATCAGGAACTCCAAGCATAGCTAATACTCAACCACAGTGTTATAAAAGACATCTGAGCAAGCTGCCATGCCAGAAACACACAAGTTGTTGACAACATGGAGCTCAGCATGGGCTAGTTAACCTTTTAAAGTAACAACAGTTAAATTTCTCTGATTGTTACATATTTCCTCTTTGCCTACTGATGGGGAATTCAGTACAGAACAACTTAATTCTTTGGAACCAATTCTAATAAAATGTAGATTGTTTGTAAAATAGTTTTCAAAGTGAATAGAAGACTAATCACAAATAAAAATAAGGCATATGTGGTCAGGGTTGTCAAAATAATATTCGGATCACTGCTGAAGCTTTAACACAACCAAAGATCATGTGGCACAGAAGGAGGCACAATTGCTTGGGGCAGAATTTTTCCACCCTAACTTAAGTGCTTTAAGAGATGGATACCTGAGTCTAAGTAGGATGTATGAGTAAATACTGAACTAATAGAAAGAAGCAGGTGCTTCCTGGTAGTAATTCAGATAATCCTGAGCTCAAGATGGTATGATGACTTTACCTCTGGAAGTGACTATTTTCCCCTTGAACACAGGGGATGATTTAGCTATGTAATCTTTAGGCAGTAAAAGTGGGAAAGGTGAGAAAAAGAGATGCTGCTATGAAAAAGGGATGTTTGATAATGTGTTACCTGGAGCTTTTCTGGTAATCATTGTAGGGTCCTACTCAAGCAGATATTTATGATTTGAGAACATTCTGACAATACATGAGAAAGTGTGCTACAAGGGTGGCCACTCTGCTATCCTTTTAAAATGTGTATTACTGCAGTGAAAATGTGCAGCAGAAAGAATATTAACACACTGAAACCAGAGTGCTGATTTCAGAGCACCTAGCATTTTAGTTGCTGCTGTAATCTGATGCTGGGTGTACTATGCCCCATTGAGAGCTGTCCCTGTAACGTAGAAAAGTTGCCTGCATAGAAATGAGTGAATTTAACAACAGGCAAAACTGGAAAAAAAATCTGTGAGGTCAACAAATTTTGTGGAGCTTTAGGAGGACTTCAGGGTATTTACATACCTGATGCCCTTTGATTTAAATGAATGCCAGTGTTGCATAATGTCTCTGGCTTCACAAAACCAAGTCTTGACTTTCAGTGAAAGTCAAACATCAAGGTGCTTTTTAAAATAGCTCAGGTATCTTTAATTGTGATGGTATTTACATTTTAAACTAAAAACTGAAACTGCTCTGATCCAAGAAAAGGTTACAGATGTCCCCTCTGGATATGACCACCAGCAAGGATGAGATAGAAAAGGGGCATAGTATGTGAATCTCTGGATTCTCTTGTTTGGAGCACCTGCTTTTCCCCTTCTCCAGCCTGACATATAGCACAGCACATCTGCTCATGATGAAATTAGGTGTGCAGATCCTGGTGGTATAAGTCAGGTCTTCACTTGGAGCAAGGCTGATACTTTTATGGCATGCTTTGGGACCTTGATGATAGCATTCTGGGGGAGGAGAAGAGCAAAAAATCACAGGGCATTTTTTATGTCTTTTCTTTATTTAAAGTTTTTCAAACCTTAAAAAGCAATTAACMTAAGAAATGCCAAATTTGGAGTATAATAGTATTTCTTTAAACTCTTATGATTTAAAAAATTTACTTCAGTCTTTATTAAAGAAAATCATGACAATAGACAGCTAGACAAGGATAGAAGTTCCACTGTTAACCCTTTGATTATTCCACTCAGCAAATATGCAAATACCTCATCTGTTCATTTCTATCTGGTAAGTCTTGTGTCTAAAAGAGAAAAGAAATTAGTCTTGGGCAGTTTAAGAAAACATCTCAGTGATTTTTAGTTATCATACGGAAGATCCATAACTTCTTCCTGAGTCATTTTAATGCAATTGCCTAGATGTGATGAATGTTCACCACCACTTGTCAATTGTGCTCTGCGCAGGCTGGCTGTAACCACTTTTATTTTTTGCAGGTACTTTTTCTTCCCTCAGGAAATATGTACCCTTACAGATCCAAAATMAAAGATACTGAAGCTGTTGTACATACTTATCTTTTATCACCTGTTACTTCTATGGAAAATGTTAACTCTGGCCAGCAAGGAAGTAATTTCATGCAAASAAGCCTTGCTTGCTTCAACAGCTATCTTTAATATGTCAATTAGTCTCAGAAATGCTGTAAGCATATGTGGTTACAAAGGCATTTCTTTTATCTTTTTTTTTTTTGTGGCAAATTTTTCATCATTAAATTATGTCCGATTTCAGAACTATCTTTGCTTTCCTGAATACATACTGATAAAAGATATATGATCTTAGATATTCTTTAATACAGGTGGTAGAAATGCTGATCTTGTGGGTAGTGTAGGGCAGTTGTAGACACTTTAAATACTGCCCTCACAGAGTCCCTGATGCAATACTAAAACTCACTAAGCTGTGCTAATTTACACCACATATTGACAGTGTGTGCACTACTATCTAATCCTGAGTAATAATTTAAAAATCTTCAATTTAGAGTTTCTTTTTTCAAAACATTTAAGACACTTTGTCAGTAACTAGAATTGCTGTATGATTGACCAGSGCAGAGTAACGCTGAACAGTCTGGGCAGCCAGAACCTGACTGTAGCCATGCCTTGAATGGTACCTGGGATCTGGGAGAATTTTGTGTCTGGCTCTCCAMTCAGCAATCCAGGACCTAATTCTGCCAAGCCTCACCTCTCTTCATCCATCTGGCAGAAGAACCTGAAAGAGGAAGCAAGAGCAAGGGGTTATTTAGGAGATAGTCCTACCATTTTCAAGTCTGAGAACCAACTAGTAGATCTCATGTTAATTTTATTTGGAAAAGTATAATAATAAATTATAAAACCCCCCCAGATTTAGAAAGAAACTCTTAATTTGAAATTATAGGTTTGGTAAAATAAAAGAGATTTTTCTGTCACCATTAAACAAGAAATATTCTTTTTCTTTTACAAATGGTGTCATTGTGTGCTAATGCATTTTTTAACATTTCTGATTCATCCTTTCTCAGAGCATATCCTGATAATATATCACACTCAGAGAGAGATTAATCTAACTGGCGAACAGTTACTGCATTCACTCTTCCTGTGGACCATCACTTGTCCTGGGGATAATAATTTTTRTCAAATCATTCTGCCTTGGTAACACAGGGGTTTTTAGCTCTCATTCCCAACCTACATTTTCCAAAATAATTTAATATGCATTCTATAAAGTTAAAGGTCATATATTTCATTGTTGAAATACTTCAGTTGAACAGAGCTAACCAGTAGGAAAGATCTCATCTCAAAAGGATGTTATTCCCCCCAACTATGCATTTCTCAAAAGGATGTTATGATTGTTGTTGTTTACAGAGGTAAAATAGATCAAAATATTTTTAATCTATTTTACTTTTTAATCTTTTGGAATTTCCAAAATAGCAGCATTTGACAGATCTCTGCACCTGATTCCACTTATTGGTCTATTCTGCAATGCATTTGCAGTCTCTGAGAGATTTCTTTTTGTTGCAATACATCAAGAACAAATTCTTTGTTGGAAGTGGATGAAGTTATGACAGATAAGGACAATGAAGGAAGGAATCTCATGGAGATTTCTCCATTCTTCACCTACAGGTTGTATAAGGTAAGATAATTTTACCTCTTTAATAAAGGAAAATARCACAATTGCACGTAACTCATCCTTTTAATACCTAATGATGTCAGTGGGATGGACCACACTGCACTTGGAAAAGAAATTAATTCCAGCAGTTAAGGAGTTGAAGCACACATGCTGTCTCAAACTAGTTTTTTCTGCTATCTTTTAGTGGCCAATATCCACATATTCAAAGGAGCATTGAACAGGAGAGTATAATGAATAATTAGCTTCTAATTTAATTTCTGTCTTGCTTCAGCTCTAGTTGAGAGAGAAGATCTGTGGGAGGATTCAAATATCAATGTCAATGTAGTCGGCATATTTCCAACAAAATGCTACCTAGTTATTGATGCAGGTGAGATACCAATGTCTCAGAGTGGGCAGTGTTCAAATTCTTGAGACATTTGAAGAGTTTTGGATAAGGTTTTTAAAATGCCTTAACTGCAGATAAAGTTAAGCTCATCTCAGCCCTCATTTTGAATTTCAAAGAGGGATTTCTCCATCTCTTTTTGTCTTTTCTGTAAGGAAACATACAAGTTTTCACCATTTCAAATGGTGGCTGGGTTTCTGGTGTTTTATTTCTTGCTCTAGTAAAGTATTCTTTTTCATGTAAATGTGCAGTCTTTCTAGAGGACAACTTTGAAGCCTGTGGCCCTGGGAAGGAAATCTAAAACTAACCTGAAAATAACTGCAGGGAATACATGCTAGAAATCAATTTGATCCTGGCAAAAAGAGCAGATTAGATAATTTAGCATCTTTTCAACTCTGAGTTCTATTATCTTCTACTGGCTCAGTTGGTCTGCTGTCAGATTCCTCTGTCATGTGTATGTTGGAGAGAAAAGAGAATAAAGAAAATGGATGTTTGCTTTGTATCAAGTTTTCACARGATGACTGTCAGTGTTGAATAAGGTTTGGCATTTCCATCTGATAGACAAATAGCTTCTAAAAATTGTAGTGAGGGTTTTTTTTTAAATGTTAGTGACTTTCAGAAAGTTTCTAGATCTACTCTTTCACATTAAGACAGCAAGAAAATTAAATGAAAAGAGAGGAAGATTTTGATTTTAAAAAATAAGGTTGTTTTGGTTGTGGTTTTCTTTGTTTGTTTTGATTTTGTTTTTCATCCTTCATCACCCCAGAAATATACTTGTCTTGAAGTGTTGCTTCAGCAATTTCCTCCACATTCAGACTTTGTGAAGCCACATATCAAAATACATTTTTTCATTATTTCAACCTTTGCATCACCATTTCTGTTTTGTTCTTTCTTCATTATTTTCCAAAGAAAGTGAAAAGAGAAGTAACATAAAGACATAGCTTTGAAAAACCTGCCTTCAAGAAATCATTGTAAATGAGTTCCTATACTCCAAGAATTAGGCAGAAAATCTGAGGGAGGTCACACTGGATTGTTATTAGCCCTGTCATCCTTTTTCAAAGTTTTCACACACTGCCAGAAAAGACATTGTAATATTTGGTATCCTAGGGCTAAATTAGAAACCAATTAAATCAATTAGAAACCAATCCTTAGAAACATATTTTTCAGTCTGTTCTGTACTATTCGGCTTTAATTCTCTTTGTTTGATCATAGATTTCTTAATTTCTTTTTACAAAAGTCCTAGTTATTAATTGAGCAAATTACAATAACCCACTATTTCAATATCAATGTGTTAGCAACACACAGTATGTCAGAAGAATTTGAAACACTGCTGGAAAACAGGTGTCAGTTAGTGCTCACCTCTACGTGAGCACAACGTTACAGTTTTGGGGGTAGAATTCAGAACAGTTTGGAAGTTCTCGAAATCTGAAAATCTTACCCAAATGCTATGGCAGCATGTACAGGATGGAGGCACTTGTGAGGGGAGATACTACTGGATTTAGATTTGGGTCAGGTCCTTAATGCCTTTAATAGATCTACTCCAGTGCCCCTGTTGGCTCCAGCCTACAGCTACTACTAAAGCAAAGACTGGAAGAGGTGCTMCAAAGTTACTTTAAAGTTAACACTTATTTGTGAGACAACACTGGTCATGAATTATTACAAACAACAATCTAGTTAATAGTTTCCTTAGGCTATTTTACTGGGTCTTTTCCWGTTGCAATTGCATTGCATGTGCAGTGATATAACTTCATCTTTGTTAGAGAAAGCATGAAGCACCGTTGTCAACCAAACATTATAGAGCTTTAATAGGAGCAATATGTCAAAAACATCTTTCTGCAACATGGTAAACTTTGTAACCTTCATTTTTTCATAAAACTTTTCATTATATTTCTGGTTTCRAGATTTTTTAAAATTACCAGCATATGTTCATTTATCTCCATAAGTATATAAAACTCACAAAGCCATATGTTTTTCTCTAGAAAGTTGGCAGAACCTCACTCTATGTATACACAGGCCAAAAAAAAAGAATATTCTGTTATTGACTATCCTATATACTTTTCTCTCTAACGATGCCATTTCTGACAGAGAAAATGTGAAAAAATTATCATCTAGAATAGACTGTGCCCACTCTTGTTTTTTACACAACGTTGATATACCTAGGAGAAACACAAAATGCCTACATCATGGACTTGTGAAAAAGATTAGTATACTGCCAAAGGATGACATTGTAATGAAGTATAAACAGATAAAATAAACAGTTATCTTCTGAATTCATAGAGATCTTTCTGTGGTGATTGAAAGTAACAAGATGTTGAGATAGGGGTGTAGGTGGAAGAMGAAAAGATGGCCTTGTAGAAAATGAAGCATTCAAATATGCCATGTAGTGATTGTCACAAATTGTTCCCAGAGAATATCAGGGATTGTGAAATGTGACTGCATCTGAGCAAACATAATTCAATCCAGTACTTCATAAGTCCTTGTTCATCTCTTACTTTTCCTTGTTCTTTGAAAATATTCCAAGCTATTGATGTAAAGGAGGTATTTTTCAAAGTCACTCTCCCTCTAAAGCTTCAGCTCAGTGAAGTATCTGGTAGAGTTCAGTCTTTCTTCTTCTCTGTGACTGATCAGCTGGAACCCAGCAGTCTGGCTGTATTAGTGGTCTATGACAACATTGTTCCTTATTTTAGTAATTCAGCATGATAAAGGGAGATGCTTCAACTGAGTTTTCAAATATATAAAAAATTACTTGTTAAATCAAAATTTTGCTGAACTGTGACTGTGGAAGGCATGGTTGCTACCCCAGAATCACAGGGGCTGTGATAATTCTGTAGAAGCAGTGATGTTCATAGGTCTGGGTTCCCCTTGAAACAAAATGGCAAAGGGGGATTCACATTTTCATGTACGGACAACCTACGTTAKATGTACAGAGTCATGCATCTTGTATTCTGTAATCCTAGGTTGTCTGGGTGTTTGATTGCTTATTTCTGTGGGTTCCTTCATTAATCTCCATATCCCTGCTGCTTTTTCAGACAGGGGTCAGCAATGTGCATGCAGTACTAGGTAGAAAATCTCAGTGACCCCCACTCAGCCCCACGCTCATCTTTAGGGGTAGTATTTTATGAAGCAGCAAAGGGACTGCCAGGATACAACCACCCATGGATGCAACTGGTACTGTCACCATGTCCCTTTCTAGCAGCAGGGACCATGTACTTTCCCTAGGGCACCTGGTCCCCAAGTACATGGAGCCTGTTTCAGCAGTTTGAAGGTAAAATGATGGTATGGACTTACTGARTCTTCACTGACACTGTGGCAGAGTATGTGATCTATGCATACAATATGTGACTATTAAGAACCAACTCCTATTTTTAAAAGCCTTTGTTTCCTACAAAAGGCAGCGCAGTGAATGTTTCCTGAAAACATTTGTTCCTTAGGATCCTGGTCAGACTTGAGTCACCATGTTTACTGTCCATGTGCTGTACACTACCCTTGGATTTTCCTGTGTCAGGACCCCATTCTTTCCATATCAACATGGAAACAGACATGAACTTTACTTTTGTGAGAGAGATATTGAATGATACAGCTTAAATAGCATTAATGGTCTCGCAGTGTTGAGTTTAGCCATTCACTGGGTTTGCTTAGTGATGATGGCTGTAGCTCTCTGTGAATCCCAGATCCCRCCATCATGTTTCCCCTCTTTTAGTGGCTCAGGTGCAATCTGTYCAAGAGTGTCAGCAAGTAGGGAAATAAGACATTTTTGTCTTCATCATTATATCAAGCAAAATGGTACCCACAGCCTATGTTGTTACTAGAAAATAAGGACTGAAAAAGAAATAAATGCTTCAAATAGACACAAAGAACTTCAGAAAGCTGCTTGGTTCCAAAAATTGACCAAAAATAGTGCATTGTGATACCATGGATAACACCACAGAACTGAGTTCTAAAAGTGAAGAATTTACGAAAATAGTGAATTTCAACTAATTTTGCTAAGAGTTAGTCTACATTCAAGAGAACTTGTCATCTGTGAGTGGGAGGGGCAATACCTTTTTTAGCATCTTTTCTTAGGTTGCTTGTGTATTTTTTTTAAACACTTMATTTCATGGACTTTATTCTAGGCCTTGTACAGTTCCATGGAAATTATTGATTCATAAATCAAACTTGGCTCAGAAACAGCTATGCTAAAATAACTCATCATTYGAATCTCAGCAAGTAATATATTTAAGCTCATGCTTTACTTGAAGTGAGGCAGCACAATATTTAGATGCTATAATGTTGTAAGGGAGCTTGCTGTTCACAGTGCTGACAGAAAGGARAAGGTCATTGGTCTCTCACTGTACTCCAGCAGGCAAACTAAAATATGAATTTTAAAAAGCCCTTGCAGAATGAAATGCTCCTGTCATTTCACCATGTAGAAGTTGAGTTTGGGGAAAATAAACTAAAGAAAAATGCAACTAAATCTTTGGACATACATTTATTTTCAGAAAGAATATGTGTGTGTGGCAGACATTGAATTTTACTGATTTGAATCTGCACATAGCTTGCAGYGTTGGATTATGAGAGCTGCTTGTCATGGCACATCATAGCAGGACAAGTAGAAAGTACACTCCCAAATAAAACCATGAACAAACAATGGAAAACAGACTAGGTTTAGATTCCCAAGATATTTCAGTGGCCAGATTTTCAGAGCATCCATTCATCAGGAGCTGAACTCTGGAAAATCCCAGAATCTACTTTAGTATCTCAGCCTTGGAGTTGTCTTAGCATCCAAGTTCTCCTGCTTTGCACAGAAGGAGTTAGATAAAACTCAGTGCCTAAACCTCTGTTGATGTGACAGATACGATGAGACAAGCTACCTCACGTATGTACCTCTTGCTTGCACTCTTGAATCCTATTTAGAAGGTCAAGTCTTGCATGAAGCTAGACTATGAAAAACTGGGAGAATTTCTTGGACTATCAGCCTATTGCTTTTCAAGACCCCTAAATTCAACTTGGACTATCAGCCTATTGCTTTTCAAGACCCCTAAACTCAATGGGTGCTGACAGCTTATTTCAAAGGTACACCAGTAGTCTCCAGATATAATGTAACTCGTCTCTTGAGTTTCTCATGACAGCCATAACAACCAGAGAATATACTCATAATCATGGAGTTCTATTCATTATTTATTTATTCTATTTATTTATTYATTACATTAAAAGCATCATTTTTTCCWGTAAGAAAAATTATCTAAATATAACTGGATTTAATGATAGATTTTTTTCCCCTAGTAGAAACTTACCCTCAGATTCTCAGCCATTCTCTTGGATTTCTTGAATTTCTTCTACTGGCCCAAAGCTTGCTGAAAAGAGCCAAAAGATATTTTGGATGGAGAGAAAATACCGTAAGTATAAATTTATATGTAAAKCAGTTATTGATTTTTACTTGATACAGTGAAAAAAGTATGCTTGTTGAAAGTAGGAAAATCAAACCCTCAGTGTTCTCTCATTGTTTAGGAAGTTAAAATACAACTATCATTTCTGACTGAGAGATGGGAAGGAAAAATATGAGCAAGCATTGCCAAGACCAGCTAGTTTTTTTCTTGAAATTTCAAAGGTAGATTTCTCACTACACTTCAGATGGCAGATTTTTAGTCCARTATTCTTTCTTCTTCCCCCACACAGAGGTCTTCACAGCTTTTCTTGTTTCCAAAGTTAGCATACTGAGATCAAAATTTATCAAGTATTTGTAAAAGGTGGCACCCCCCAAAGCTGAAAACATGGTGTCTGTCCTTTTTCAGTGGTGTCAGTTCAATGGTAACAAACTTCACATTAGTCAGAACAAAGAAGAATAAAATGCAGACCATTTTATATACCAAAGTATCAGCGCCATTAACAAGGACAATTTGAGGTTTGTCCAGTTGTTGATCTATGCTTTACCTGCATAACTGAAGTCTCAGAGGCTGAACTTTGAAGGCCAGTCTTTTTTTTTTTCCCCTTGGTACCTCTTCCTCTCCCATTTCAATTTCATCTTGTAAATTTTCTTCATGAAAAAAATAGCTTTTTTTTGTTCRTTTGTTTTATGGCAGCTCTAAAATATAAACTCTGAATTGTCATAGTTACAACAGTGATGTTATATCATGGCATCTGAGTAATATGAACATGGGTATATGCAGACTTCATAAAATTTGGAGTATTTCTGTAAGCACATAGAAATAGGTACATAAAAGATAGAGATATTTTCTCTTTTATCAAAACTCATCCACCTGCTTAGCCGTTCTCTACTAACCAGGGACCCAGGCATTTCAACGTTATGAATATTTACAATATCCCTGTAAATGACTAATTACTCGTTAGACATTGAAAAACCACAATTCCCAAAGACCTAGAATCAGGAAGAATTKATTTTTTGTTTATTTCCACAGTTCCCAATTCTTTTTTCAATAAGCCAGTAATAAGGCAGAGAGCAGCTGAAAAGCTTAGGTTGTTTTGTCACCCACAAATAAAGCCCAAGCTCCTTCCAAAGTACTTCACATGGATACACAGTGGTTTTTTCTGCCATACTCTYACTAGTCCCCAGCCAACCTGTATAAGTAACAACAGTATGAGGAAATTGTAGCTGAGTACTGATGGATAACACTATCTTATAAAACTTTCCAGTTCCATAGGGGAGATTTTACCACATAAGGTTTTTGCACTTGGTTATTTTGCACCTAAATGTCTGATAAATGTAAAAGTAAAAAAAAATCCTGAGAGGCGCAGAAGAAAATCCTGAAATTGAGGTGGCATAAGCATACACTGCATGATGATTAAAAACAAAAAAGTTTAAAAAAAAAATTAAAAAAAAGAAAAGAAAAAAACACCATTGGTTTTGACAGAAGYTAACAACTTTTGAACAAATATTGTAGTAATTTTCCAAGACAACAATTTCCTCTTGGTATTTTCTGTTGTACAATATCAATTGGAGCCTGCATGCTTTCTTTCTTTTTCCTTGTTCATTCTATCTGCTCTTTAGATGTTCAGTCTCTTAGGAGGRTAAGATTTCATAATGCATTAGTTGGCATTTGAAACAAGCTGAATAACACAGAAGCAGCCAAGAATTGTAGTGAACTAGAAAGAGAACAGCAGGTGAAATGATTTATATATTACCTCCATTTATGATTAATATTTTTCTTTCTTACTTAAGTCTGATCAGATAGACTTGCTTTCTGTAGTAACAGAAAACTAGGAACAAATGTGGGGTTTATTTATTTACTAATCATTCAAGAAAATGTGTATTTGCTGTTCAGTTTTTTTTCCTATGATCTAATAAAAAGAACTTTAGAATTAACAATAACTGCAATTACTGACTGTTTATGTAAAATCAGAATTAATTTCACACAGATGTCTGAAAATACGCATATATTTAAAGCTATTTGTTTTGTTTTAAAGCTATTTGTTTTGGCTTACATATTGGCCTGTTTCAGCATTACATGCTAAGATATTCCTTGTGAGAAACAAATTATTACCTACAAGCATTTTCCATACTTTTAGAACAGATTTTACCACTTAAGATTTTAAAGAAGTGTCTGTATGAAACAATGTGCTGCACAGTGCACACATATATACACATACACACAGAGTTTTGGCAATACCTAAGCTATGTATTTATCCCAGCAGAGAGATCAGACCTCTTTTGAGAGCCTGAGTTTCACAGACTGTTATTGAGGAGAGTTAAAAGAGCGTGAAGCTGATCCAGAAACATCAGCTCTTTCCCTTCCCTGGGGTATGAGTTCCTTCCATGAACTAAAAATTAAACCTGCCCATCCATTTGGACTCCAGAAGATTTAGCTGATTCTGAGGACTCATGCCTTAGGGAACATCTCTTTGTCAAATAACTTTGACTGTTTGGATGCTCACYAGGCAGGATCCTTGACTATGTGCAKCTTCAGATGTTCTACTGCTGCAGACACAGGATGATGTAGTGGGGCAGTCTCCGTGACTCTCTGCTTCCTTCCTACTGAACAGCAATGGTGTTGCAAGGGATACTTGAATCCTGGTGCTAAGAGGGTGCTTATTTCTATCCTCATGGTTTGGGCATGAAGGTGGGAGAATTTATGCTTGAAAATTCTATGGTGTTTTAAATTAGTCATAAGGAACAGACTCTCAAAGACTTTGAGGCAAGTACTCTCTTTTGTTTGTATCTTTTTTATTTCTGTCCCTTCTAGCCTGGTTGTTTACACAATCAAGATAAAACAAAGACCTTACTTCAATAGAAAGTGGGAGAATGTGCCCATCCAGAATATCTGACTATGTAATGYTTGAAGAACATTTGGGTCCTGGTTCCCCAATGATGGGATGGACAGAGCATTGAGAACCCATGGTTACAATGTCCTGGTAGGACCTCTGACAAAAGGTGCTTGTTCCCTGCCATGTGAGGATTTGTAATTAACATCACCATCACTGACTGCAAATGAACTCAGCCCTCATCCTGGAAGATGGGGACAATCTCCCTCTACTGGGGCCTTTTAAACTGTTTCGTATTGAAGTTTAGACACTAACAGCAATTTTAACAGCAACCTGAAAATATTTTAAATTACCAAATATTTGATCAGTGTTGAAGAGTTAACAGGCTGGCTGATAGGAGAAGACCTTGGCATCAAAGGAGTGACGAAACATCAGATAATATGGTTCTTTCCCTAATTACTGCAGGATTATGATTTAWTTTGTTTTGTCATTTTCATCGCAACATTGACTCTGTATGCTTTTGTAATTGTCATAGGTTTGAGGCAGTGTTGTTTCATGTTTMTCAAAGGCCAGAGTAATATGTCTTCTAAAGACCTCTACAGATATTTTTCTTCTGTTAAGTTGTAGTTTTAATTCAATGCAGCATCCGCRATCTCCCACTGAAATTTTTGTCAGCATCTTGAAAGTGTAAAAAATCTCTTGTGGCATTCACAGGTACTGTTTTGTCAGCACTGGCTGATTCTTGGAGCAATGTTTTGCTGATATTATCAACTGTTAAAGAAATGTAACCTCAGAGGATGCTTCAGAAGTTTGTTCATAGTAGTCATAGAAGATGGTCTGAACTGATTTGTAAAGCAGTACGAAGAACAGAGGATACAATATCACTGACAACAAGCTGGCCACTTCAGCATCTTCTTCAGTATCAAGATAAGGTGGTAGTATTAAAATACTTATTGTAGTAGATTTTTAAATGTATATTTTGGCTCCTGAGTAGCATCTGTAAAAGAAAGGCTCGTGGGAGGATGCTAGGTGACATTCAAACATGATTTTGTAAAGTATCTTCTATGGCTGATACCTTATTTAGGAACTAAAATAAAAAATCGAGTCCCTATCCAGATCATATCACACAGACTTTCTTAGTCACTAGGAATTTGCATTTCTTTCCCACAAGTTGTTGGAGCCATCTATGTCCACAGCAAGAGGCTGATCTCTAAACTTCCCCACAGTTTTCAGATTTACAAGTCTGAATTTGTGGTTCATATGGGTTTAGTRAAGTGGAATGAGCCCTCATAGTGCTTGAACTCCATCCTACATGCATTTTCTAGAATTCCATCATACATTTTTTTAGCATCTTGAAGTTTCCTGCTTCTCAGAGAAGAAAAAGAAAAGTCTGGCAAGGCAATCTTTGATAGGTGAATAAAAAGAACTCACTGAGGAACTTGATTAGTTTCCTMGTAATTATCAGACTAAAATTATAGCTAAAATTTATCCTCCTGTCATTAGTCAACTGCTGAAAGTTTGGCTCAGGTTTGGTTGTTTTGCCCGAAGATAAAAATATCAGGTAATAAGTGATTGTGATAAGTAAAGATGATGCAGTCCAAASTACATTCTGAGGAGTGATGTTAGGAAAGAAATGTGATTACCAAACAACAGGAAATCAGTACAAATGGTGAGCTATTGCCTAAGCTGCTRCAGAAATCTGTAAAATCTGACTGATAGGGAACTGATAGAAATGTTATCAAAATGCAAGAGTGGAAAAGGAAGAAGTTTACATTCAGAAGTTATTGCATTATATTCCTACATAAAAATTATAAGGAATAAATCATAAAAAATCCAGTTTTATTAAAAGGAAATAAGATGTTTTCTTAGTCCCTTATTCAGCCATTCCCATCAAATTATTCTTTTAGTWGTTCAAAAAATCAGTGCAGCTGCAGCTCATTTTCCCTATCCCAACAAGTGTGCAAACAGCTTCCTGCACCATAATCTGTCAGATTCAATCAGGTTTTAATATATACCTAAAGCATACATGAAAATAAATGGGAACAATTAAAATAAATTAAATTGCTTTTGTTTCAGCATTCCCTATTATTTCCAATGSTGCTAACTTGGATGCTATTTACTCCCAGATCCTTGGAAGCCTTTGATATTATTCTGCTTTACAACTCTTCATCCTCAGTGGCCCAGTGCCCAGTAGAGTTTTTACCCTGAATCAAACATTTAGCTTTTCATTAGTGGGGAGAACACTTTAGCAATAGACCACCTGGGCAGGAATCACTTAAATCATCTTGCAATGAAATCACCAGGGCAGACATGAAAGCTTAGTGCAGCTTAGACAGCTGTGCTAGAGCCCTGATGCCTGTGGAGCGTGCAGAGCCTTTCCTCCKTGCTTCCAAATTATCCTGTTTACTCATTAACTGCAGATCAGAAGGGAGGGACAGATACCACTCTTATCATGTCATTAATTCARACAAACTAAAAGTGGATCTGAACTTTTTTTTTTTCATCTGCAAGAAAGATTGTGATTGAGGGTGAGTCATCTCATGCTTAACAATCAAAGTAAAACATAAATTCATTTCTATGACAACTTTCAATGCAATACCAGGGTGATTTTTTGCAGTGTCTAGTTGSTGAGTCCTTGGAGGATTAACATCCTGTATCTGAACAATACATTTTATTAGAGTATGATAAGCAGCTCATGTGCTAAACTTGCAGACTGACACTTAGTCTTTCCTTCCCCTTTTTCACCTCTGCTGAGACATGCATAGTGRGAAAGGTTTCTTTTGCCATTGATGTGCTAATGCAACTCTAGATATAAATTTTAAGTAGCACTGTATCGGACTAGAACAATTATAACTGAGAAACCGGAGGAATTCCTTTTTATTGCTTTGGCCTTGGCTGCTCTCCTGATCAATTTTTGCAGTATCAGTGAGGGGGCAGGGCCAAGACCCAAATGATATTGATACCAACTTGTGCCATTGTCAGGGCTGGGGGAGAAGGGACTCTTTCTCCCYTCTGGGAAGGAACAATGTTCCTTTCTGGTGCTGGGAAATCATGGTGGACAGAGGGTAGATTCATAACTGTTTTCATTGTCCCAGGCATGGTAGCATTTTGCATGTAAATCACCCTCTCTGGGTGACACTTCTGTCACTAGTATTTTTGCTATTTGTTTTCTTATCTCATTGCTGTTTCCAGTAAACTGTTCTTATCTCAACCCATGATCTCTGCCTTTTGTCTCCCTCTGTTTTTCTTTTTTTTAGTGGGAGTACTAAATTGAGGAATACCCATGACAGCACCACACCCATCAAGAGATCATCTGTGCCAAATTTCCCACCTGCATTTTGAGATATAGGCAACTTAAAAGTCAGTAGTTTGCTTTTATTAGGTATCTGTCACTGATTCCTGGGAAGAAATGAGATTTCAATAAACCAGATTGTGCAAACACTTCGATTATCCCTGAAAATGCTAGATGCTGTCCCATCTAGGCTTCTTCCAGCCTAGTGAAGAAATAATATTTATTAAGAAATCAAAGAGAATGCACAGACCCAAATTTCTGGACTTTTTAAACAGATTATAAATTCTCCCTAAGTTTATTATATTAAAACATGAAAATTCTTCCCAAATAACTGGTTTCTGTAAAACAGGCAAAAGTGGTTCACTGAAGAGTATAAATAACCTAAATCTCAGCATATTAAACAATCGCAAGGGTTATGAATCTGTCTYTTAAAGAGGAGCAATCCTCAAAAACAACTGATCATGTCTATGTGTCTAGTATTTTCATTTGGCCTGTGTGGTAGAGTATTTTTTTGAGCTTCCTATTTCAATGAACTTTCCCACCTGCAAAATTATTTGCTATAGTATTTACAGGACTTCAAAAGGGATTTTCCAGAAAAAGTGAACCCAAGTTATATTTCTCTTAGTAAAAAAAGCAGGACAAAGGCATTCCTCTGGTGTATGTTCACTCAGCTGAGATGTCTTAGCCCCCAACACTGCATGTTGAATCTGAGCTAGTTATTTATTGTCTTTAACACATGTTCCCAACCAAGCACTTTCTCTGGTCATGCTAAATCTCTTGGACCAAAACCATGCCAGGCAGTTTGGGAACAGTTAAACAAGGTGCAAGAACCAGACCTCAGCCTGGTTCCTTCTGCTGTTTAKTTTGCAAGCATAGGTACAGTCTATACCTTTATTTGACTTGGTTTTATTGCAAATTTTGCCAAATAACAACAGGAAATGTTCGTTTTTCTCTTAGATCTAATTTGTSTTAGATTTTAATATTAGGTTTCCACAGAAGCCTTGCATTTTTTTATGTAAAGTTTTTCTAATAATATTAAAAACACATTTCTTTTTCTGTGTTCCTCAGCTATGCTATACTGAGGTTAGTAATGATAGTGTCAGGAACAGTAGTAATGAAGCAATTACTATGGTGCTTAAAAAAGAATTTGCTTTTAATAACATGGATTAGTTTTCACATAAATGTTAGAAGTGGAATTAATTCAGATAAATCCAACCTATCATTGATAGTTTAACTGTGACAGAGATTCATATAAAATATAAGTATAGTTCACATATAAGTGCATTTGGCAATAATGGGAAAACAGGAGTTGTGCAGCAGAGAGTTAAAGAATAAAAGGTGTTCAAGAGGAACATGGTGAATTGAAAAGAGAAGATCAATTCTAATGCTAAAAGAATTGAATTTCAGATAGCTTTGCTGAAGTTTGGATGAGGTAGAGGACAATAAAGGAATCATGGCTGCATTTCCCTTTTTAGAAAAAAGTTAAAAGAACATTTAATTTAGCTTTCCTAGTACAGTTGAAGGGGTAGAGTTTATGATATTCTGACCCTCTAAAAAGTGAAATTTCTAAAGGCTTTTCAATTTTTTCCCTGTTTTTTTTTCTTTTTTCCTTTTTTTTCCCTTTGGACAATGAATATTGTGAAAAGCTATTTTATATGTTAGAGTCTCCAGTCACCATGACAACATCCATACTGTGGGACTTAGGAATTCTCCCAGTTTCTGGTACCACGTGTCTCAGCTGTATTTTATTCCTTTGTCAAGGTGAAAAATGGGCATACGTATCTGCCCAAGGCCAGAGATTGCTTGGCTTAAGAACAGAGAAAACCCAGACACATGGGCCAAAAAGCAGACAAGTCTGAAAGGCACTTCACTGCAGGCCAGCTCTCCCGATACACACAAAATACTCCTCACAAARGAGAGAAATATTCAAAGAAAGATAATTATGTTAGTATCAGTCTGGTAAAAATAAATTAAAGTCAATGGTATTATTCACATTTTATTTTATTTCAAACAAAAATGTAGGTAGGATTCTYAGTATTTCATAATTCACAAAGGTATTTTGTCCATTAAATATTGCAATTTACATAGATACAATAATCTAATTTTCATCTCATGCTTCATGTGCTTTTAGACACAAATGGAAAATTTAAATATCTTTATTTGCAGAAGTGAAAAGAGCACTTACATTCTTACCATGTTTACAGGAAGGTTTTGGTTTTTTAAAAAAGAAATTCAGCAGAAGGTGTCACATATTACAATCAGCTTTATCTTTTATTCTGTCACTCTCATAATACAATTTCCAAGTGGGTACTTCAGAATATGTTAGAGTGGCATTTGTGTAGCACTTCAGCATTCTTGTTAGGAGAGGAAAAGGAAGAATGTGAAAGAAACAAGTTTTCCACTAATTCAGAACTCCTATTTCGCACAGCTGACTTTGCTCACCTCATTTTTCCTGCACAAGGACGAGACCTAGATGCCTGCAAAAACTGCACCTAGATGCCAGTGAAGCACCAAGAAACATTGACTGAACAAATCAATGAAGGTGCAAGGTCAGAGGCCCTGTGTATAATTTTCAGAAAGTTTCTGTCTTGGAATTTGTATGTCACCTGTTCACRTGACACTACTTCTCATTAAAAGTTAATCCTTTCATAAATGTCTCTGAGTAATTTTTTAGGTTAATTCACTCGGCTTTTACTTTTTCTGTTGCATCTTCACAGGTAACAGCTTTTTTTTTCCAGCTGTTTCTCTTCTAAGATGTTTTAATTTTGATTTCTGGCTTTCTTTCTTGGTCATTTGGGTTTTTAGTTATTTCAATAATTCTAGAACAATTGGAAAGCATTTGCARTTCATGAAATGGTCAAACAACACATCATGGATTGCAAGTTTTATCCAAAATCAAAAAATGCTTTTCTAATGTCTAAACTGTCCTCAGCCAAGAAGTGAAACTTTTCCTCTAAATCCTGGACATCTTTTCAAGCTGCTACTTATACTGATCCCTGATGCATTCTAAGTGGTTAGACAGACAGATATACATTGCAGTGTTTCCTATTCTATCTTTTCTTGTGAATCTATTAATGCCATATAAGAAGATCATAAATTTGGGGGGAAAATTGGGTTGGTTACTTAAAGTGAGTGACTGAAGTAACAATGTTGAGAGCAACAAGATGCACTCACTTGCAAGTAATTCTGAYTGTCTCTCCTCTGTGTACAGCTCCGGCTGAAGACAGGTTCTTCTGGCACTGTGAAACATTTTGGCTTAACAAGCTAGATCTGCAATCAGAGAGGGATTAACCCAGATGTACAGGCAGGTGTTCTGGAGAGCTTGAGTCATGATTTATGACTGTCATTGAAAGGCTTATGGGTACAGACATTTTCCATTACCTCAATGAAAAATCTGATTGTGGAGCTAAGAGAACTCGAGATGTCCATAGCSTTGTGGAGCCACCAGCAACAGATGCAGGGAACACACTCAAAGTACATGAAACAGCTAATTGTAGGGCAGAAAGCCATGTAGCTCTTGGGTAAGAGAGGGAGGACAATATGGTATTGGTACAAGGAGAGGTGCATGAAGCAGAGTAAAAAGCAAGTAGAACAGTTAGTTTAATAAGTATCTACTGTCCATCTTATCAAAAGGATATATTTCCAGAGCTTATGAAAGATTTAAATGACACTCCTTCTTACAAGGGTTGGGCCCCAAAGGACACAAACACACGTTTATGTGTGCCTAGTACTAGGGGCTGTATGAAAATCACAAAGGTCTCTCCAGCCYTTTAATGAAGCCCTCCACCAAGTAAGGGTTTTGCAGAGGCTTCAATGCCAGATTAATAATGAAAATTGCAAATATTGTATAATGTGGAATTTTTTTTTTCTGTAAACTTACAACTTGTGAAATGATTTCTCTGCTCTCTAATTCATGTAGGTCTGAAGTTGCAGTTCTTAGGCAAGAGAGTCTCTCAAATGTGAAGTTTAAAAGAGTTTTTTCTGTCTAGCTTCTTTCTTTCTACAAAAAACATTGGCTGGGACATCAAATTTGTTTGTCTTGGAGTTAACATACCTCCCTGATCAAGTCTTCAACTCTAATGGTCAGAGAGCATGGGCTTAGAAAGGACCAGAGTGTCCACTCTGTTTTTTACTGTAACCAGCACTTAAGGACTTCAGCTTTTTGTCCTGCATATCTTCTATCACTATCATTAATTCCTTGAACTTTAAATGTCTTACCATTTTTGTGTATGCCTGAACATACATAACTGAACATCACACTTTTCCACATATTTTTTCTTTGTTACTATTTAAGACAGAGCTGTGCTGAGTGATCCCCRTCACAGAAAAGACTGAAATTTCTTCTTTTGCACATTAAATATACTTATGTCTCTGACAATCCACCATTACTGCCTAGAGGCAACTATCCTTCCTATTTCTATTCCTAAATGCTGTCCTACTTGTGAGTTGTGACCAAATGTTGTCACACAYTTAGTTAAATCCTTTATATATCTGTAATGGTAGCACTATTCTTTACGTAGCTCACACTGTTTATGCAGAACATAAAATAACAAGGGAAGGAGAATTTATATTTGAAAAGTGTGTTCTTGGTCTAAAAAATGACTAGGAAGGTTTGGCCTGTTACTTGGTGMATTTCCTGGTCAGCAAAGAAGGCAGGTTGGCCTCACCTGGGTTTTTCCAGGCATGGTGGCTCAGGGAAATCACAAGGCAAACCCAGGATGCATGTAATATTTTACTAATTTTTGATTGCCATATGACTTGGGCTAGAAAAACAGTGCACCAGCTACTTTTTTTTTATAGTCTATTGGTCTTATTCTTAAGCAGCAGTGAGCTGCTGCTTTTTATAGTCTATTGGTCTTATTCTTAAGCAGCAGTGAGCTAACTGGGAGCACAGTTGAGAAAGACAGTGACAAGGGTGACAGGCAAAGAAGTAGGAGAAGGTGAGAAGGGCAAAAGCACTGGAGTTTCTATGAAGTTTCTGTGAAGGGAGAAGGGAGAATCAGTAGGAGAAAGGAAGGGCTTGCTAGCATGAGGGAGCTTAGACTGCAGCCAGCAATATAATGGCACATCAGTATTTTTTTGTCCTTGCTTCTGAACCTSCTGATATCACTTTCAACTCCTGCTGTTTGAAAATGTATCATCAAAACCCAGGGAAAAAACTCCAGGATTTTTCCAGATACCTTTTTTGTTTTTTTGAAGAAAACATTGGAGAGTCACTGAGAGTCTCCCTGCTGTTAGCTTCCATTTCTTTGGGCCACCCTCACGGCTTCCTACGCTCTTGCTCTTCCATGGACCACACAGTTAGATAATGAGAGAGAGAGGCTAAAAAACTCTGCCTGAGGAGGCTGGTCCCTCCACAGTGCAATAAAAGAAACAACTCTGAGAGTTCTTGCAATCTGGTGATAGAGAAAAATTGGAAAAAAAGRCTCGACTGTCCAGATTTTTAACATGAATTGTGGTAAGAGTATGGATGTTAAAAATGTTGTCCACAGGGCAAAACATCATCCTGTCTTTTGGTCAAAAACAGGAAAGTAAAAAGCTTCTTCAAAGTGGGAGACTGGTATTAGAGCTGCTGAACTACTGTCCACAAATTTCTCTGTTTTAATTCATGATCAAAGGTGAACAAAAGCCAAAAGCAAACAGCAACAAATCTTTCCAGCATATATTGAGGATAGGGTTTTTTTAGCCTTTAGTTGCAAATATRTATAATGAATATTAAAGCTGAGCTGTGTTATGACTGCTCTTTTTCAAGCACTCGTGTGCAGAGGGCATTTTTCTGCCTGTAAATAGTTAATTCTCCATATGAACTATGGATTAATGTGTCAAAACTGTAACATAAGGACATGKTTTTTTGCATGGAGAGTCTCTTTGGTGATCCAGAAGTGACACATATGATAACTAGATTATGCTGAGGGTGCACTGATCCTTTYGCACAGCACTGTATACAGGAATATCCTCAGGTACTTTACTAAGTTGCAGTCGCTGAGTTTAATTTGATTGATGAAACTCTGTGGCAGAAGAATAGGTCCAAACATGGGGTCAAGGACCTGACCCTGCATCTTTTCAGAGAGCTTGCACAGCACCACTGGCAAATGTAGTCTTTGACCCAGGCAGAGCAGGTAGAGCACCCATTCTTTAGCACATTTCTAATACAAAAGTACAGAGCCATATCATTCAATTGTGTCAGAACACAAACTTCCAGCAGTCACCTTGCCCATGGTAAATCATGTCCCAAGGTTCTAAACACTTCAAGCACTGAACAGGAACAATTCCCTTGTCTGGGTGTATGTCCAAATTTTTTTAGTATCTAACTGTTTTAAGTAAGACTGTAAAAGATGTCTTTCAGCTCATTTACTTTAGTGGAATTACTCTAAGTTTATAGTTGTGTGATAAGTCAAAATCAGATCCTACGTAAGCAGCTATTCAAACTTGGAAAGATACTGGCAGAGGAAGAACTTGCCAGAATGCTGCAGCAGTCCCTAATGCAATGCATCTCCTTCATAGGTGTAACAGTTGCAGCCAAYGGGCCTGCTGTCATGATTGAAACCCTATAAATCTTTCCAGAAGACTGAAAAGCAAAAAAAGAAAAGATTGAACATAAAAACTAAAGATCATGTAAATTTTTATTCACAGAGACAGATGAGCTTATGTAAAGTTCAAATTGAATCTTGGGTTTGCATTGCCAGGTTTTGGTAGCAGGGGGGATACAGGGATGGTTTCTGTTAGAAGCTGCCAAAATATTTCCCCATGTCCAACAGASCCAATGTCACGTGGCTCCAGGATGGACCCACACCTGGCCAAGGCTGAGCCSATCAGGAGCAGTGGTAGCACCTCTAGGATAACAGAACTGGGAAGGAAGAGAAAAAACTGCGCAACTTCAGTCAAAGAGAGGAGTGAGAATATGTGAGGTACAGCCCTCAGGACACCCAAGTCAGTGGAGAAGGMGAGGGAGGAGGTGTTCCAGGCACTAGAGCAGAGATTCCCTGCAGCACATGGAGGGCCATACTGGGGCAGAGATCTACCTGCAGCCCCCGGAGGAACACACACCAGAGCAGGTGGATGCAGCCTGAGGAGCCTGAGATCCCATGGGAAGACCATGCTGGAGGAGACTCCTTGCAGACCTGTGGAGAGAAATCCCACCCTGGAGCAGGTTTGCTGGCAGGACTTGTGATCCTGTGGGGGCCTGTGGGAAGGACCCCAGTTGTAGAAGTTCAGGAGGACTGTCTCCCAAGGACACGACTCCACTCTGGAGCAGGTGAAGAGTGGGAGCAACCCTCCTTGTTAGGAGTCATGAACAGTTAAGAGGTAGGGAAATTGGGAGTACTGTTGAGCCTAGGAAGAAGGGATGGGTGAGGTAGAAGGTGCTTTAAAGGTTTTGTTTTGTTTCTCATATACCCCACTCTGATTATATCGGTTGTAAATTCAAACTAATTTCCCCGAGTTGAGTCTGTTTTGCCTATGACAGAAATTGATGAGTGATCTCTTCCTGCCCTTATCTCATCAATCCATGACCCTTTTGTTAYATTTAATCTCCTCTGCCCAGCTGAAGAGGGAGGGATAGAGAAGTTTTGGTGGGAACCTGGCGTTCAGCCAGGATCAACCCGCCACAAATGTGCACAGTTYTCTACCTTAATATTTAACATGTACACTACACTCAGATTTAGATTTAACCACTATTATAGGATAAATTGTCAACAATCAGGTAAAAAGAGTCTACTTCCACTCTGTAGGTGTGTAGCTCAGAGGTCTTGTACATACTTACTTATTTTTTCCTAATCATAGTGTGAAARCAAGCAGAAGAAATATGATATTTCAGGAGCTCAGACTTGGGTGAAAATTGGCTAGTAATAATAAACAAGCTTTTCAGCTATAATGATGATACATTTCCTCAGGACTGAAACACAGTGACATTATGGTATTAGGGAAAATTGTTCTASAAAATCATGCTTCAAACTATATATGGATTAACTGCAGGTTTAAGTTGCTGACATTGGAGAATTTAGGATGRAAATACTGCTGTTTTAAAACCTGAAAGAAACAAAGGATATGTTATACCTAAACGGACTAATTTTCACCTAATAAAAGAAATGTGTAACTACTCTCTTCACTGAATTTACATTTTATTTGCACTTCAGAGGCTTTGAACTCCCTGTGGAGCAGCACATCTGGGAAGCATCTTGCATAGAAGGTTAGACAAATGAAGAGGCTTTAATGTTTTATGGCAGTCATGTTAAGGAAAATACTTTCATTAGCTCTACAGACAGATTATACATTTTAGGGCTGTTTTGTTTTATATGTTGAAGTATCATAGTTCATTACTTCCTTGAGAAAAGTTCTGAAAATGCAGATTAAATGCTTCAGATGAAACAGTACAAACGAGAACAATTTGTATCAGTGGAGAAGATTACGACTATGTTCTCAGGTAAAATGCCTTGTGAATTTATATTTCCCATGGAATTCCTTTCACTGTTCCAGGATAATATTGCTCTATTTGCATTACAGTCTGTGCTGTATGTGGAAAGTATGAAATAGGAGTTCTTTCCACCTGCACCACAAACTAGACATTTTGCTGCTTYTGCTCCTTACAGCATGAGCCCCCCTACATTTTTTTTTAATTCAATTAGTTGTGACACAAAAATATATTAAGTACATTAGCCTTTAATAAAGTTGATCTCTCAAGTAATCCCTCTTGCAAAAATATATTTTCAACCATTTAATTCTTCTGTTTATTTAGAAACCAGACATTTTGAACAGCCACTGCACATTCTTGAGTCTGGCTGTGCTAAATATGTGGATAAGAGAATTAACATGCATTGCTGTTTAAGAAAACTAAAACTGTTTGGGAATTTCTCCAAAATATCACAGTATGTCATTTCAAGCATAGAAGTTTGGAGATTTAGACTCCTGTCAGCATATACAGCAACAGATAGCACTTAAGGCAAAGGTTAACAAAGCTCATAGGAAAATGACCATGAGGATGTCATCAGGTTGTAGAAGACAGGACAGGTTTCAGATCCTGATCATGATATTGAACTGTGGGCGTCTGTATGAAGATCTTTCTGTTCTCATTAGTCAGTGAAGCTCTGCTCAGAACAGGCAGGTAGTCACCAGGCAGGCAGTCACCWGGTGCCAGCTTCAGAGCGAGTTGAATCACTTTGAGGCACTTAAGAAAAAAAAAATTACCCGATTCCTCCATGATTTTCTTTTTTTGTAAGGCTTTAAGAGTCTGTTAAGTACAGGTCACAAGCTGACATGGGAAAGCTCCATCTATATTAGAAAASTGTATTTATCTTTGATTTTTCTCTGATACTGAGGTATGAAATGACCTTGTTTGTCTTGTATTGAACTGTCCTACCCTGCCAAATACAATGGATACATCTAGACTGATATTGTGAGTGGTTTCTGGTGTCTGCTAGCTGACAAACTATGCCCAGGAATTACTTGTGAAACTGCTAATTAGATTAGGCCAAAACTGTACGAGGACAACTAAGTACAGACTTAAGATCCAGTGATGGGGAACACTTCCTGGTGCTTTTTAATTTCCTAGCATGAACAGGACTACTAAGTGTGAGCATTCAGAAAAGCACTAATTTCCACTCTGCGCCATCTTCCTGTCTGTTTCAGGGACCAATGACCACTCTGCAATACTGTTATCACAGCTTTCATCCTTTTTGTACATTCAGTGGTCTTCTCTGGTCCATGTTTCCTAGTGAGCAGAAAATGAGTCAGCCTTTGAATGTCATCAAGTGTGTAGTGCAAATAAAGTTTTTGGTTGCATCTCCAGCTGACTGGGAAGAGTTGAACCCACTGAGGCCGAAGGTTAATGCCTGTATGGCTGTTCATTAGTCATGGTCTGCAAATGGTCTGGCCATGAATCTGTTACTGGACTCTGACCAAAGGCCTCCCAGGGTAACACAGATGTTTATTGTCCTCTGTGATCAAACCAGGCTATAGAAAAGGCTTGCCACATCATGTCCTTCTTGTCACTGGCAGAAGGAAAGATTATGGTAGCCAAGTTTGAGACCTTTGATTTCCACCCCCCCAAAGATTTTAAAACTATAGAGGTGGAAAGCCAACAAGGCATTATGAATCAATTTGGCCATAAATATATTCCAAAACCTAAAATAATTTTAGAAAGTGGGAATTCTTCTTTAAATAAAAAACATCTAAGGCACAATTTAAAATACTGCTTTCTTAGCTTAAAATAATCCTTGTCATACCAAAGCTGCAGTAACTGTTGAGCTATGTACTGAGACTATTKGTCAAGCTGATTTTCCTCAAGCACATCACAATCTCACAAGAAGAGAAGTTCAGGCACCTTGTTCACATTACAAGAACCTAACCTTCGTAGCTCTAATGCAAGTTGCATTTGATTTACCTGCATTCAGCTGCTCCCAAGCTTTGTTGCACTCAAACAACAAAACCGTTTATGCACCTTATCAATGCCTTGAATCTTTGGAACATGCATACTAAGAGAATGAAATGGTTTTTAAATWGTGGAACTTGTTTCCAAAAGGTTCTGTGATTGTCAAAACTGTCAATGTATTCAAAAAAGGTAAAATATAATCTCAACAGATAGCCATTGATGGATAGTAAACATGATGCTCYAGATGAAGTTTTGGCTCATAAGGCTCTGAACCAGATTTAGTATCTGGGTTTTAGTACATGTGYCAGTGAAAATGTCAAAAGGTGTTTTGGTGTTCCCAGCAAAAACTACTGGCCTCTGTTGAAGTCAGCCTTCAGACTGTTGACATATGATCAGGCTTACATTATTCTCTAAGCAAAACAGCATTGTCTTTATCCACAGACCCCTTTTCCTCACACTTTTAATAGTTCAGTAGTCCCACTAGCCTATAACAAATTTCTATTAAATCAGTATGTATTTGTATATTACAATATATCAGAAGATATTCATTCGTAGTATAGGGATAGCTGGCAAATGTTATTTGGAAGAATTCTGAGTCACATCTGAGTACTTCAAATTGCTTAACTTGAGACAGACTAAGTAGCAGTTTTTTAAAAATAGTTTTGATGACTTGAAAGCTCAGGAAGTTAATACTGTTCAGCTCACTCCACTTGGGAGCAAAGCTTCCGTGGTGTACCTCGAAGTCTTACACACACCATTTGCTCTTGCTGCCATCATCCAACGGATGTTTCTAAAGTACAGCATGTTCTAGGAATAACAGCAGCTGCTTCTGGGGGAGCTCCTCCAAGGTCTCTGTGTGAACTATACATGATCTCTCTGCCAGAGCCCTGAGGAAGAGCTGGTAATTTCTTTATTTTTGTAGCCTTCTAGCAAGGCTAATGAAATGTCCATTTTTCAAAAATATATCCATACTTCTTGAAAACATCACTCACAATCTTTGTTGTAATTTCATATAATATGATCAGCTGGAGACTTCAAGAGCTCTTCTGGCTTAACCCCAGGGTTATGTTATTCCACTGTTGATTATGAAAAGCCAAAACAAATATGTAAACTGAACAGCTTTTGTCAT
Organism: Cardinalis cardinalis; assembly: GCA_014549065.1. NCBI lineage: Eukaryota > Metazoa > Chordata > Aves > Passeriformes > Cardinalidae > Cardinalis > Cardinalis cardinalis. The sequence continues at coordinate 577,061 of JACDOX010000140.1, forward strand.
TGATTTCATTATTGTAATCCCTACTCCAGTTGCTCTGGTAAAATAATGAATCATCAAGAACTTACTGTAAAAGAATATGTTCYTTCAGCACCAACATGATTTTCATGGCAAGAGCCCTATTCATTCTGAATTGTGTGTATAATCTTCTGCACATTTTTATGATTACACGCTTTTTTTCAGAAGGTTTTGTGTTGAATCTTAACAGCAGTCAAGAAGTAATGTAATGAAGAAAGGCTGGAGATGTAATGAAAAAAGGCTAGAGATGTTATGAAGAAAGGCTAGAGATATTTTCAAACCCCAGATTTTTATAGTATATTTGTGACTGATGCCACTGTTTTTGTGGAGTGAATGTATGGATTTACCCATTGCTGCTTTTGTCATCAGTGGGAAAGAGGGAGATTGCWGTTGCTGGTGAGACATCTCATAGATGGAAGTGTCACATGTAAAAGTCACTCTTGCATGTTTTGTATAGCTTGTATAATTTATCTCAATATAAACCAATGCATAGGGAAGTCTCACAGGTTTTTGTGTAAGGTCACAATCTTTTTTACATGACTTCCTCCTTTTCTGCAGTGTGACTAGCTTATTTTCTAAAATATATTTGAGATGTTTGGCATTTAAGGCATAATAGTGCTCAAGGAGCCATAAGAACATAGTAGGCAAAAGTCACTGCCGAGRGAGACAAACTGGGTTGATAGAGCCCTTTGAATATTTTGAAAATGCAAGTTTTACTTCTCTTGTTTACTGTTATTCTAATCACTTGTCACTTGTTTTGAAACATGAGGTGAAATAGATCTGCATGTCACTGCAGTCACCTACATCTAAATGGTCAGAAAAATAGGTGCTATTCAGGTACTTTTTATTTATTTTTGATGTCTAAGATTCCAKTAATTAAGTCTTTAAAATTATACAAGCTTTTTCTAAATTGTAAAGAGAAATAAGAATGACTAGGTCAGATGTAGTTGACTAAAACATCCACCCTTAGATTCCATGACMCTTTTGAACTGTGCAATGATATTCAACAGCCGTTTGAAAATTTCATCAGAAAAATATTATGAAAAAAAACCATAATTCAGAGATAAAGGACCAGGCCAAGTTTAGAAGGAAAGTCACTAACATGAATGAAAAGGAAAGGTCAAACCAAATATCCTGAGCAATGAATCTGCTGACAATCCCACCACTCTGAAGTAGGATTGTGAGATATTCTGTTCAAACCAAGAACAACTGAGGGCTAGGCACTGCTGTAAGTGCAAATTAAAGAATTTGAGAAGCTGTTTCACCTAACATCCAAGTCCAAAACCATGAGTTTGACATTGGGTTGACCAAAAAGTTGAATTTTCATTTCATAGGGACATGGTGATTTTTCAGTGGTGGGAAAGGGAGGTATGTAAAATAATTAAAAATATATTCCAGTCACACACAGAGCTTTCAGAGAAGACATTTGTACAAAAGGTTTTCAGTAGTATTTTATCACCTGACACAGGATATTATTTTCAAAAATATAGTGCTCATGATTTTTGGTCCTCAACCTTCAAAACAGTTATAACACAAAATTTGGGCAAGTGAGTTCAAATTCTAAAATGTCTAGAGCTACAAAATCTGCTGAATGGAATAGAAAAGAATCTGCAGTTTGGGTACAGCTAACTCAGTTCTCTTACAGACATTGGGTTATATTTGACCATGGAAATATTGACACTACAGAAAAAATATTATGAATGCACAGGTCATGGCAAATTACAACACACACACACAAATGTGCTATCCCATGATGCACAGATTACAGGGGAAGTCTTAGTCTACAGGAATGTACTGCAACTCTTTCATGAGCTCCATTTCCTCCCATGGAGGARAACAACATTATTGCAGCACCTACTTGTAGTGCCACAGTTGCACACATCCTCTAGTCATTAGCAAGCAATACATTTTAGATTGCTTACAATAATCTTCTCTCATTTCAGCCAACTTTGTTCCAACACAGGAAAAGAACTGTCTATAAGTCCGATCTAATTTGTCAGGTTTGTGYATGGTTATGTGGGAAAATCTGGATTTTGTGGAAAAATATGTCTGTAGAATACTGTGTCTGTTCAGGGAAAAAAGGGTCCTGGATTGTCATCAAAAGGTTAGATTAAGTGCAAGACAGCAGTAAGCTGACTCAGATTTTGTAGATCTATCAAGGCCCTGGCCTAAATGGCTTTGCCAAAACACGAGATCMGTTCTTGGAGGCATACCTGCATTGATGTGAAATCCAAGACCTCTGATAGTTGCTGTTTTGAAATACACTGCCTCCCTCTCCTCCTATGCCCATACACCCTTATGGAACTTAAACTAGGTAAAAGTCCCCAGTTAGCAATCTACAAGAATTAGACACTGTAACACAGAACAGATTGATCCCCAAGGACTTTTAGTATCCTTAACTACATCTGACCTACCATTGTAGGGACTAGCAGAGAATTCCAAAATCTTGAGACAAACCAATAAACCATCAAATGTGTTTCCTGTTTGCTTGTTTTCTTCCATCCAACTGCTATTGTCTTTTTGASGTCCGAACTGTGCCTGCTCTTCATCAAATTTTTAAAGTCATATTAAAATCTGATTATATTTAGCAGATAGAAAACCATTTGTATGCAGAATAACATAGTGAAAATCTGCAGTAATTTCCCACTGTTCCCATCCTGCTGACCTTTTAGTTGCCTGGAGAAGAAGCTTAGTAAAAGCTCCTTGGATTAGCTCTTAATGGAATCCAGAAGAAAAAAAAATCATGTTTTGTATTACTTGTTCTGTATCATTAAGATAATTAGATAAAAAATCCCACCGGAGGATAAGGAAACAGCATTTCTGTACTGAAGAATTAGGAACTATAAAAATTAATTGCATACTTCTTTACAAATATAGATGCTGTTTTTCAAATTTTCTTTCCCACACAAGCTGTCGCCACAGAACCACTGAATTAAAACTTGTGAAAGGCTGGGGCATGTCCAGGGTGGACATCTAAATCTAGGAACTTAGAAGCCTCCATTATATTCATAATTCATATAGGTCATAGTCTGCACCCAGTGTGCACATAAGCCCAAGTGGTTGAACTCCACAATATAAACAAAATTGAGGCTTTCCATYTGCAGACTTCCTATAAGTGGAGATAGCCAGGGATAGAAAAGACACCTCTAGGACATGGAATGAGGAAGAYGTGGGGAATTACGTGTAGTCAGGTGTGGAAGGAATGAGGAGTAGCAGAGGGTCCCTAGACACCTGTGAAAAAGTCAAGTAACTTGAGACTGCTGCTCTGTTTCTATCTTGTTTTCTCCTAGAATCTGGCTCTGGGAAACATATGCCAACTAGATATCAGTGCCTAKTAAAGTCATGGTAACATAATAATTTATGTTAGAAGAGATGTCTGGAAAATCATCTTATCCTAAGCCCATTTAAAGCAGGGCCAAMTTCCAAGTTAGGCTGCTCAGAAACAAATCCAGATCAATTTTTTGGAGATTCCCCAATCCATCCTCACAACCATTTCTGCAGAAAACACTAGAAGCTCAGCTGCCTCCTTGACTCTGTCCCTTCCAGCTCTGAGTACCTTTCTCATACACCCACYTCCTACTTCAGAGCTGCCTAACTTTCTGCTAATTGGTGTTGCTGTTGCAGAGCTGAATATTCTGTGTGACAAACCCTTCACATAATAGAATCATAGAATGGTTTACTTTGGAAGGGGCATTGAAGATCACCTTGTTTCAACCCCTGCGCCATGGGCAGGGACACTTTTCACTGAATCAGGTTGTTCCAAAATCCATCCAATCCAGCCTTGAACACTTCCAGGCATGGAGCATCTACATCTTTTGGGCATCCTGTTCCAGTCCCTCACCACCCTTAGAGTATAGAATTTCTTTCTTATAGCTGACATAAAACTAACCTCTTTCAGCCTGGACCTATTGCCTTTTCTACTACCACTGCATGTCTTTGGTGAAAAATACTGCAATTGTCTAAAAATCATCTAGGTAAAAAAAAAGTAGAATAAAAGCTTTGCATTGCTTGTATCAGCATTGAAAAATTCAGAGAAACAGAAGGTGCAAGTTTAAAATAGACATGTTTGAGGGAACACTGTCTGATTTCTACAAATGCTACTACCTAATTATGCTAATTAACATCTGCCCTTGTAATGAAAATTATATTCTAAGGAATAACAGTTTTTCAATCAATATTACAGAACTGAGCCGACAGCTAAAGATAAGTAGTTGCTATGTCATGGGGAAAACACATTTTTATTAATGCATTGGGACTAGGATGAGACCAGGCTGAAAATTTTTATGATTTATATATAACTCCTAATTTATTTGAGTGAAAATATTGAAAGATTAGTTTACCGTAGTACCTGGTAAACAGGGAAGGTAGAGTTTTTGCTTGTGTCTGAATACATACCTAATGCTAAAGGAGACTTTTGTTTTAGACGTTTTTCTACTTTCCAAAAATAAGAGAAGTCTTCAAATCCAATAAAAACCATTCTGCAGTAAACAGGTTTTGTAAAAATATTGCTTTTTTTCATTTATTTTTAAAAAAAAGTATTTGAAACTAGAGACCTAATAATATTTACTGAATCAGTAGCCTGAACACTTCCAGGCCAAAGTGCATTCATCTCTTACTCAATACAGAATTCAACTCCTCTGACCCAGATGTCAAAAAGAGAAATCAATAAAACTTGCACTACTTGAAACAGACAAATCATGAACAGGAGAACCATTCTCTGCCTGTTTAAGAATAAGTCTCTTAAATTTCTGAGAAGAAGGAAATACTGCATGAGTAATAGAAATTTAAAAGAATTTCCTGGCTACTGTTTATACAACAAATATAAAAATAATAGGTTATATTTTAACAAGCAATATGTGAGACAGCCTGACATATGGTGATGATGTTAAAGCCTGGACCTTCAATCTGAGTTGTGGTAGGGAAACCCTGAAACTGGAGTGTCTTTTTTATTCTTCCAGCTCTAATAATTTGCTTCTAAAGTTCATGTAGTGATTGTTTGCATGAGTAGAAGTCTCCAAAGGCCTTACTTTCTATGATCCAGTCTCACAATGTCTTTTGCAGGCTTGGTGTGGAAATTTGCAACACCCTGTTCTTCCATGGTTTCATTGCTAACAATGTGGTTTACTGATGAACAGCTGTAAGCGTCTGACAATTTGGAGAAGGGGTTGTGCATGCCACTTGCTCTAAATAAAGGCTATCTCTGTGCTACCTGYTTTTTTGCTGACTGTATATCTTTGTAAAATAAACTGATGACAACTTTAGAGAGTGATGCTTCTGGAAAGTCTGTAGCAGTTGACAGGTTGGATGGGCAGTGCTGCATTTCTTTTTCAGAAAGTATAATTTGCAGGAAATGGCCTAAAATTTCCAAAGTGACTAGAGAGATTTTGAGTGGTGCTTTTTATTCTTTCTTCTACTAATGTCTTTTTCTTCTGCTTTGTTTTTTCCTTCTTTCTCTCTCTTTTTTTTTTCTTTTTTYCCTTTTTTCTTTTTTTTTAATCTCTCTGGACTAACAAATTTAAAATTGTCTTTGTCCTTAGAAAGGAACAACTTAGCCAGTGCTGGGACAAAAATCTGTTAATCTTTCAAACTAGGTGYTCACAAATTCATGCTTTTTTACCACATTTTACCACATTTTACTTTTTTTATACAAGGTCAAAAAATCTCATAAGTGTCCAAGCAAACTTATTGATGTGCTCACAACATTAATTCATTGGAGCAACATGAGTCCATCCTATGAGCAGGAGTCCTCCCCAAACTACTCCAACGTGGGTCACTCTTCCACAGGCTGGGGTCCTTCCAGGACAGGCTGCTCCCATGGGTGCTGCCTTCTCCAGGGGCCTGCCATGGGGTCACAGCCTCCTCTCAGGCATCCACCTGCTCTGGTGTGGGGCTCCTCCATGGGCTGCAGGGGAATCTCTGCATCCCTGTGGATCTGTGCAGGCTGCAGGGGCACAGCTGCCTCTGCCTCACCCTGGACTGCACCATGGGCTGCAGGGGAATCCCAATTCTGGTGCCTGGGGCACCTTCTGCCCCTCCTTCTCCACTGACCTTGTTCCTCTTTCATGTTTTTACCCCACTCTTCCCTGGCAACAATTACAAATGTGCAATAACTTTTTTTCCTTTCTTAAATCTGTTATCAAAGAAGCCTTACCACCATTTCTAACTGGCCCAGCCTTGATCAGTGGCACATCAGTCTTTGGAATTGCCAGGGATTGGCTCTGCTGGATATGGAGGAAGCTTCCAGCAGCTTCTCACAGAAGCTGCCCCTACCAAGACTTGGCCATGCAAACACAATACATCCCTTTATTCTCATGTGATTATAACCTAACAAATATGACACAATATTTTATAATGTACTATAGTAAGAAAAAAAATCTGAAAAATATAATTATATATAATTGTATAAGTATAATACAATAAAAATAGAATAATATTTGAACATAATGTTTTATCATGCAATATCATGCATACATATATATGTGTGTGTGTATGTATATATATATATATATATATATATGTACAAAAATATGGCTGTGCAATACCTTTGAAGTCCTTAGCATTACTGGACACATAGGCCACAATGGTAAGCTAAACATTTCAAGCATCCTGAGGCCAGCAGTGCAGCTTGATGTAATTTATACTATTAAATTGTCTCACCATCCAGAGCAGGCTGCCTTTTAGATATGGTCCTTGGCACATGCTTTCTTTTGAGTCATGCCTAGGAGTAGTTTGGGAGATCTTTGATTGCCCAACATAACCATTTTAAGGACCATTGTTACTAGTTACAGATGTGCCAATAAAGTTGAAAAATCAGACAACTTCTCTCCCTTACTCCATGTTTTAGACAAGGTTTAAGCAATTCTCCTGGCAKGTTTACAGAAAAATTCCACCCTGCTTTAAGTATTGCACCTCATATAATTTCCATTTTAAAGAGTACACCAGTACTCCTGCTCATGATTAAATAACATGCTGAATGAATATGTTAWAAAACAGCACAGAGTGTAGCTGATTTTAATATTTTCTTTAATTTACTTTTAAAAGACTGATCTTACTCAAATGTTGATGCTAGGAGAAAGAAGCTTCTGCTGGAATGCCGTGTTTTRTATCCCCATTACCACCTTCATCACAGTCTTGATTATGATATTTGTCCCACTCATCATGACCTCGAATTATTTACATTTTGTGCTGCCATTCTGTTTAAAGAATCATGTAATTGAGCACATTATAGTTGTATTTAAGTAGCATACCTGAAATTTCAGATCTCAAAGAGTTCTCTTCTAAAGCCGTGGGAAGAAATAATAGTCAGAGATAAAGAAAATGGCAGTAAAAAGAAGAAAATTGTGATAAACAGCTTTAATGAATGTCAGTCACAGCACACCAGCWGCTAGAATTTTGAGTGTTTAGCCAAAGGGCTGATACTTCAACTACTTATTTTCCTGTATAAACCTAATGAACTGAGCATCCACAGGGTCAGGACCCCTGCTTGCATTTTGTTACAGCTGTCTAGGGAGCTATGAATTCCACGGTGTTCATGTTCTTAGCAAATTTCCGTGACTTTCAACATGTTGAGGTATTTGTGGATGGCTGGACGTGAAAGTAATCAGCTGTGCTAAATTCACTGAGAACCCTTGAGTGCTGCCAATTTAAACTTTAGGCTGAACAGACAGTTGATAGAAGTAATTCAGCCAAAAAAATTCTGTGGTAATATTGCTCAGACTGTAGTTCTCTTCATTTGTTAAGTATTGACCTCCTTTGTTTCTGGTTCCAGAGAGAACCACTAAACCTAACTTTCCTTCAAAGTGCAAGAAGAATGAAGGTAGTTAAGAACTGTGAAATTCATTTGGATTTCTTAAGTCTTTCTTCAATAAGATAACTATCATGATACTCTTCTTGCTGGCATGTTTGTCATAAAATAAGATTTTAAGGTTCTCCTCACAGGGTAGGTAGGCGAAACAAGGTAGGAAGCCTTTTCCKGCTTGAGACCAAGGACARCCATTACAAGCTTCAGGCCTAGAGGTATAAACAACAGGAAACTGAAGAAGAGCAAAGAAGGAGGATGGGACTTCATAGCCTAAAGTTATAATTGGACAATTAACTCCAATATGCAAATGGACYAGAACTTGTAAAAGTGTGAGACCACATGACAGGTCATCCATTTTTAGACCATTAAGGATCCAGCTTGGGTGTTACCCTGGCCAGACTCTTGTACTGCCCAAGGTGTATCCTTTAAGGCCTTTCAATAAATACTTACTTTATTCCTTTAGCTCTGCTCAGTCTCTGTTCCAGGTCAGCCTCTCAAGGCATCGAGTCATCCTAAGTATTAGCAAAAAGCAGTACCTCTGCTGTTTTCTCTTTGTTAGYCTTTATGCCTGGAAGAATGATTTGCATGTGATCCTATGTTGCAGCCCTGYGGTATTTCTTAGGCTTGGGGTGGATTCCATTTGGCAACTGTCAGCAAAAAGTCCTGTATTTTGGCACTGAAAAAGGACCCCTGATCATTTTTTAATACTCTGCTAACTCTAAAGATTCAGTGACAAAGGGAAGCACATAGAGTAAAATTTGTGCCAGCTAATTTTAGATGTTTTAAAATTTAACCCTAAAATCTAAAGCAGTTGCTCTCTTTATAGTGATCAACAGGTACTTTCAATGGACATTTATTCAGGCATGTATTAAGTATTTATTTTTAGAATAAATTGATCTGATTTGATATCCAGAGGTACCTATTTCATTATAGGACTATAAAGGGACCCAAAGCATATTTAGAATTTATCTGGGATTTAGAGCTAACTTTTATTTATGCTTGGGCAGATGTATCCTTCTGTTAACACCAGCCAGAATGCTTTTGTAGCTCATGGATCAATATCTGAGAAATAAGTCAATTGAAACAATTGGAAAGGTTTCTTATTCTTGTGAAAAAATAGGAATAATGGTTCTAGAAAATATCCTTGCCATCTTACAGATGTGTTTTCACTCTCCTGAGTTTCACTTGTTATATATAGTCAGATGAAGTCATAAGCATTAAAAGYTCTTTTTTTTATGACCAAACCTTATTCAAATTATTTTCCTTCTCAAAATACCTCATTCTCAACATTAAGTGAGAGYGGCAATTTTTTTCTAGATCTTCACAGATACCTGAAGCTTAAGTGAACTTCTGGACTAAGGACCATCAAGACACAGAACACCAAAGCAGAAAGTGATGTTAAGGCTCTCTCCCCAGAGCTCACTTGGTTCCCACCAGTTTTGTCCATTTAACCTGAAAATCAGTCTGTAGATTAGCAATCTAAAGCACTGCTTTTTAATGCTGTGSTCCAGTTTACTCTGTGTCTGGAGAAATGGCATGGGTATGAAGCTACTCTTAGCTTACTGTAAAGCTGGGCCCCTCACTCCTTGGCACATCACAGTTCTTTCAGTCTGACAGCCAGGGMAAGTCTTCATTTAGTGGTGTCTGTGGTCAGCGTGGTATTTTGTGATACAAAACTTGTGCTGCTGTGTCACCCAGCCAACAAACCAGAAATTCTATAGACAGATTATTTTTGGTTTCACTCATTATTTTCACATAGCTAATAGGATTAAAAATGTGTTGCTGTACTCAAAACAAATTCTTCTAAGATGCAGATAATGTCAGAGACACATAACAATAATCATGCTGGATGATCAAAACTGACCTGATATAGATTTTGGTTTCTACAGATTTCTGAACATTAGGAAAAAACCAGAATTATGTGCCTAAGTTGGAATGCTCCCATTATATTTTTGATTATTTTTGTTCTTCCTCAGCCCACTTTCTAACCTATCTCTCCTAAAAACAATTTACCAAATTAATATTTTGGAGATTAGTTTTACMGTTTGCTGCAGTCGTTATTGGCAAGAATTGAAAACAACAAGTAGATAACCTGGAAAGYGTTCAGAGGTGCTGCAAAGATCTCTGACTTGTGTTTAGGTCCTAATAACTCTGTTTTGATGAAGTGGTGAGAATCATATGGACCTGTAAAGCTGGGATCAGGAGGGAAGGTCAGGTTGTCAGGGAAGCTGTGGTCCTTTTACCTTCCTCAAGCACAGAGTATGTTTCATGGCCTGGGGTTATTGAAGCCTGTTCCCTGCAAAGGTGAGCCTAGGCTGATTCTGGTGTCTTCTGTTTTGGGTTTGTGATTCACTGTTTAGGCCCATAACATTTCAAGTTTCTTGTTTACAGTCAGAGAATTTGGTACTTTGACCTTCCCTATGTGGAACTGAAAGCAGCTTTACAGCTAAAACAAACTTGTAATGAACAAAAAGAAAAAAAAGTCAACAGTTTAGCAAATTTACTTGCAAACCACATTCCACAGGGGCTCTGTAAAATTTTTAACTAGTTGTATCCTTACCTTGTAAGTGCACAGTAAACAGTTGCAGTCTAAATAAGACTTGGGATAGGTTTCCTTCCAGTCTGTGCATTGCCAGAGGTGATATTTGTGCTTTCATATCCTGACAAGTGGATAACTAGTTTTAGAGACTAGACTTCCATAAAGGAGCAGGCATCACTGTGAGCTGTGAAACACTGGGATCATGTTAATGCAATCACAACTTAATGGGGAGAAGACTTAACATTTGCAATGATGTACAAGAAAGAAAGTAGGTCGAGTACTACCAGTAACTGCAAGCATGGAAAGAGGCAGAAGTAGGCTTTTGACATAAGCACATTTGATACATATACAATTGAAAAAGTAAAATGTTGCTAAGGAGAGAGGTAAGGAAGCTGACTGAATGTAAAACATCCAAACTTTTTTAAAGCAAAGCAATAATATATATAAGAAAGTGAAAAATGTGTATGAAACTGAATTTTTTTAATAATAATGCTTTCAAGAACTGTAGTCATCCTGCTTTTAATGTTCCTTATGATTAATGAATTACATTAATAATAGGTAATACATCTACTTTTTACATGCMGCAGTTACATATATATCAGATTTAGTCCAGATTTGCAATATATCATATACTCAGGGGTTTTTTTGAGAATGAATTGCATTTACCATTGCAGATTATATACTGAAACAAGATATTGGTATCAGAAAACACACCAAAGGCACTTGTGGAGCASAGGCTGAGAGCATCCACTGTGTGTATTCCATGCCCTTCTTGTGGTTCACTGCTGCTGAGCAGCCCCTTCATACAGAGTTGGTTGTAAGTTTAGTTGCTGTGGGGAGTGGTTTCCACCTCTCTGATCTGTCATAGATAAAGCAGGATCAGCCAAAGGAAGGTTTGCCCAAGGACACCCTGTTGCCAGGGCAGCCAGCCGTGTGGGAAATAGCCAYCGTTGGTAGTTTATTATTTCTCAGGATTTGGCTGGAGAGCAATGGATGTGAGTTGGGCTTGCATTATAATTCTACAGTCAGCCTTAAACAATGGACTCCTCAATTAATTTCTCTTGGCAGCTTCATGTTTTTAGTTCCCCCACATAGTATCACCAAGAGGGATGATGGACTAACCTTGTTAATATCTAGGTGAGTAAACTTATTGGCTGCTCAGGAGCTGGATGCTCTTCTGAGGTGGGAACAAAGAATTGAAGAAGGAATAAAAAAAGAGAGTAAGGAAAGGGCTAAAAATACATAATGGGAGAAGCAAGAAGGAAATTACAGTAGAAAATAATCCCGAACAAGAAGATGTTCTTGTAAAGCCTGGTTTTTAAACTTATATTTTAATGACAATGTGAGGTTCACTACATGGAATTCTTTGATATAGGACAGATGCTTAGGTCAAAAGTATTCTTACTTTGGAAAAAAACTTGCAACTATCTGTTCACTGTAGATACACAAAGAATGAATCTTCTGTTGCTGAGCTGGAGCCAAACTTTAATATCTGGGGTGGAATTTATATCTAATCTCCCTGGGTCTGTCTGGCTCACATTCTGAGCTACTGGCCCAGGTAATTTAACATTCTGAAAGAGAAGCACACATGACACAAGCAAAGAAGACTTTGTTCTGATTTAACCTCAGATTATAATGCTATCATTACACAGACCTGTAATGATATCATGCTTGGAAAACAGCATATATTCAGGAGGGTTCTGGGTTTTTTTAAAAATGCTTGTCAATAACCTTCATCTTTTCCTAAGAACCCTCTGATTTCCCAAATTGTATAATTTTCCACTGCAGGTTTTAACTCATGTACCATATCTTATTTTTGTCCTAAGCTTGGAAAAATTAGAAAATTATGGTAAAATCATTTTTGATGATCATGATTACTTCACAGCAGCTGCTTTTCTTAGGCTTTTGTCCTTAGTTACTTCTTTATCTGTTTTGGCCTTCCTTGTTAATAGTTATTCCTGTCTTCTGAGAGTAAAATTACGAGGAAAATRAAATGAATAGTGATTTTATATATTTTCTTGGCTTTTTAATTTTTATTTGATGAAAAGTTTACACTGCTTTGATGAAAATATTTTTGCATATCATTTTCAGTTGCACCAGTACAGCTGCATTATTTTTTTCTTTTTTTACCACCATATTTTGAACACAGGATATTTGTCTCTTGGCTCTATTTCCATGTGTTATGTAAATGAGAAGGTTTTATTTTCTTTTGAAAAACACAAGGACTGAGCACAACCCTGCAAAACCAGCAAGAATGTATCTCACCATCTAAGTACTCCCACTGAAATTTTAATACACTTTTAAAGCCTGGTCTTTCACTGGGAATTTATGTGGAAGTGAGAGCATTAAATGTTTTCTTAAGTCTGTTAAAATGCGTTGGATGCATTATCTCAGAAGTACAGTAAGCAGCTCATGATGCATTTTAGTTTTGTCAGAGTTTAGTTGGCCTCTGGAGTCTCTTGTTATGAAATGGGAAAGGTTACAGGACAATATTAACCTTAAAACCACTGGACAGTYAAAGTTTTTCTCCCATTTGTGTTTTAGGAAGTTTCAGAATATCCAACCCTATGTAAAAAAATCTCATAGACTCATATGGAGTCTATCAATAGATTATACCAAATGTACTATGGATTATATGTCAGCAGAAKGAATTAAAGTTGATGAGAAGTAGCGTATATATTTATGGGATTTATGTGAGTTTTGTGCAAGTTTGTCACAAAAGGTTATACAGGAACTCTTAACTAACTTTATGTGGATTGGAAGCTATTAGATTAAGTAAACCATCTAGCAGTCATACTTATAAAAGTTATTTTCTGACTGACAGCCACAATGCTGGTACAAGATTTATATACACAGTAAGCAAAACTGGTAGCATTACATGTGGCTATAAAATCTTCTTGGCATCCATAATTGTAAAAAAAACTTGGGTAACTCAGCTGAAGTGACTAAAACAATTCACTGGTGTACTGTAACAACTGAAAATCAGACACTGCACTTAAAAAAAAGGAGCTTTTAGTAAAAAGTTGCTATTGCAAAATACTTAGAGCTGTTTATAATTCCCTGACCTATAAAATGACAATAATAAATGACACACAAAGGATTTTTCTCTTATTCCTATAGTTTCTGGCAAACAAATAGCTATAATGACTTTTCCAGAACTATGTCTTTAAAAAAAATCTTGTTAAATAGTATTTACACTACAGCTGGAGTTCCTCTGTGTAAATGTCTTACTGTTTAAACAGACTAATGCTCAATTCAGTTGTGAATCATGCTGAGAATTAGAAGAGGGAAAGAAAACTTTAATGAAATCCTGATATTTAAAGGATTAGAAACCAGCTCTTGCTGGGATTGTGAGAGAGTACAGAGCTTCAGCATATAAATTTACAAACCTTTCCTCATATGTTTCCTGCTGACAGAGGACAACTGCATACTGTAATTAGACCAACAAAAGAAGGGAAAAAAACTTCAAAAAAACCAAACTGGAAAGGAAAAGGAATTATACTTGGCTCTGTCACTTCTAAAGCTAAAGGGCAGGGGACCAGGGCAGGACAGTAAAAATATCCTTTTGTACATCTGCAGGGTTATTTAAAAGAAAACAGAAACAAAAACATCTGACAGTAAGGTTCCTAGCATCCATCTATATCATGGAAAACCTCTCATAGTATCTGAGAATCTACAAAATTGTTTCAGTTCCCCAGAAGCTATCTGTGATGGATACACTTGACTCCAGGCTATTCTTTGGTTCTGGCTGACTGAGAAGCAACACAGACTTCATAACCTGTGATRAACCTGCAGGCTGGAATATTCCTTACCTGAGACTGAGATCCTTTCTTGCTCAAGGTAGAGACACCCCTTACTTGGGATAGATCCTCAGTAACTGATGAGATGCTGAATTAATAGTGAAAAACCATTATTAACCCATGTAATTACTCAATATTATTATAAACATTGTATAGCTAATCCATTAGGCATAAACCATTGTCTAAATCAGAGATTAAGATTGGATCTAGCCACACCTAGGCTCCATCTAGAGTTTTGGGATGAAGCGTGTCCTCTCTGAACCTCATGAATCATGGAGAGGGTCTTCCTCACCCTTTGTGCCTCCAGGCTCTGTGCGCATCATTCCAAAATGTGTTGCATTCCATCAAATTTATTGAACTCTCTTAAATTACCATTTCACTTGAATAAAACATGTCACTTCTTCTCTCTTTTGAGTGAGGTGTATTCCACTCATCCATGAGTGGCTGTAGCTGAGCAGCTACACCACAAGCCAGAGGAAGCTATGAAATCCTTTCCCAGGACTGTGAGAAATTCAGTTTGGCTAGCTGGAGACYCTGAAGGTGGAAAGTAGTCGCTCAAGAAAACTAGCTGGATCAGCTTAAACAGCAGCTGTAAACATTTGATATTGAAAAACGCCCCCAAATACTTTCTTTTATTTCCGTCATGTCCAGCTTTTCATCCTCAGCTCCACTTTCCCAAAGGATTTCAAGAAAAATTCTCTGCTTTGCTCTACTCTCTGTAAAAGAAAGCAATTACGTGTTGCACATMATCTCTGAGGATTTCCTGTGGAGGCATGGTGGGTGACCAGAATTAGCACAACTGACTCCTATTCCTGTTTGTGCAGTCTCTCATTCTCTAGTAGATCCAAGGGGAACAGAGGAATGGCAGGAAAACTATGTTCTCTGTTTATCCCCAGATGGCATCTGGTTCCAATGGACCCATTGCCAGCTGTCACAAACCTAATTTGAAGCATATTTCATTTTAATTTGGATAAATAAATCTGTAATTATGTTGAAAAAGCATAATTTATTTAGGAGAACTCAGTGTACTTACACATAAAATTAAGTATGATTGTTAGTAATTTCTGAATTAAAGATACTATTACAAAATTATGTCAACCTGATTCAAGTGGGGGAAAAAAATGAAGAACATGCTTTTTTAGGACATGGGTTTATAATCTGTTCCTTCAAAACTACAACATTTTATCATTCATTAGATTTTTCATCTTGATTTTCTAGGTGTCCACCCTTCATGCTGAAGTTCTAGCATGGACTTTTTGCCAGTCTAAAACAGGAGAGTTTGAAAAACCCCATGAAGAAATTTGGATATCCAAACTAAATTTTTCCCCTTAATCAGTTGGGTGGAGGGCTGCCTTGTGGATTGTTGTTTCTCCCCAGCCTGTTTTGTATGGGTGTGTAACTGGAACACATTTCTAGATAGTTATTCTAGGATTTCCTAACAAATACTGAGATATTTCAGCTCCTGATAAGTCTTCTAATTCTCCTTTGCTCCAAGAAATCCCTGTAGTTTGTCTAGAATGACTGATTTGTTAATTTCCTACTGCAAAGGCAATTCCCTTAGAGAGCTGCAAAGTTCTTGCAGTTCTTTCTACCAATATTAAATGTTAATGTGAGTGTGGCACCTCCAGTCATAGGAAGTTCAGTTTTGTGAGATGTGTGTGAGGATTAGAGGATGACTTTTAGTTTTATAGTCTCTGTGTTGTTTAGGAGCACAGGGCATAAGCAGTCATAGTATGGAATAAGTCATACAGGTGGTTTTTGAGTTCAGYGGGTTAATTTAAATCCCCATTTCAAACATTTGCTATATCCACACGTTATTTATCAAACAATTTGGGGTAGCTAAGGATGTCAGTCCATGAATTCCCATTCCAATTTCTTCAAGTACTTCWGATTAAAATTCAAGGTTAGCTATAGGATGTTTCCTGGCATCAGCTATAACTGGGAAATCTGTCAGTGCAGTGCTGTGAAATACTTAGAAACAAATTTTTTGCTGGTCATCTCAAAGTGAATTCCTTGTCTTGTTAAGACTTGCTCTACATCTTTTGCATTAGATTACATTAGTGACAATGCAAGTCATTCCAAAACACAAAATTCACAAAATCCTTGTCATGCTGTGAGTACTTTAGACATGACTAAATGGTAAAAGACTTAGTCCATTGGAAGTGCTTTGTTTGTATTGTCCTGTGACCTTTCAATCTTGACAAAGCAGAAAATAGGATTTTTTTTAAAAAAATTTACTTATATAGATTTCTAACTGGTTCATTAAATGCCATTATATGACTCAGGAGGAGAATTGGCAATCTCTGAAAAAAGTTCCCTTAAGAGAAAAAATATCAAGTCCAAATCTTCCTGTAGGTTTTAATAAGAAAAGTTCCACTGATGGTAGGAAGAAAGAGAAAGCACCTCTATTCCTGAACATGAGTTTCAGGTCACTGGCATGAAAACGTATGGCACAGCAGGAGTTTAGACACAGACTTGGCACAGTGCAAGGAAGTTTATACTCCTGTGTACTTGCTGTTTTTGATGATTTTTATGTTGAGAGTGCGATGGTTTTTTTTTTTGGAATAATGGCTTTGTGTTGAGGTAAAATGCATACGTATGCATTTGTATTTCATCAACCAGACTTTTTGTCCAGTTCCACTGAGAAGACCGTAATATGACACTAGAGAAAAAATGGACAACTTCTATCCAGAATTGCTCAATTTTGATCATAACAAACATACTTTTATTTAGTCCGTTCAAAGCAAAGCAGAGTGCCAGGGCTGAGCAGCAGAAAAAAACTTCCAGTCACTGAAGCAAAGCATTGCTTTACTTAATTTTTTTTTAAGAGTGTCTCAGAACTGGTCTCATCAAAGCATTTCAAATTAAATTTATACAGTATTTTTTGAAACTGATGTTTTTTATTAAAAAAATAATTAAGTGGAAACTTTTCATGTTCTTGGATGAGTATGGAAGATTTTGGGGCAGCTAAGGTTTCTAATTTCCTTCATAATTTTTTTATGGACATTCTGTTTTAAAAGTAAAATATGATGGTTTTTAAAGACCCAGGTTGTTTTGCATGAGAAATTTTCTTGCACTATAGTCTCTAGGTATTTATGATATGAATTATTACATAACTGAAAGCTAAATTTTCAAATCATTTGCTCGGCCTGATGAAGACGTTAATATTCCCCAGTGCCTGAGGAAAAGTGGAGCATGCACCTTACATGCAGTCCCAGAGAGTCCTCCATGCAGCTCCTTCTGCTGATGGGAATCTGGCATATGCTCTTCCTGCACCTGCTGCTTTGCTGTTGCTCAGGGCATATTGTTGCTCTCACATCATCTGCTTCTGATCAGCTTTCGACATCTGCCAAAAATCCAAGGACACATGCAAGACTCTCTGTAGTGGAGTGGAAGCAAATACATTTTCTTCCCCATGAAAAATGTGCCCATGCACAAGAACTATCAAGTACCATACTCTGTGTTACCATAAGCAGATCCTTCTTGAGGGACCTTTGGTATCAGATTTGGACAAGGCATCAAGGCCTTGTTAACTGGAGCTTTYCCATTGATCCTGATGGCTCCTGAATGAGGCCCCACCAGAGACACTGGCAAAAGTTCTAACAGTCTCTGATGAATAACAAAGGCATTCCCAAGCAGCTGCCACGGTTCACGTGCAGTCTTGTCTGACTCAGAAGACCAGCCCATGGAAAAGAAGAAAGGTAAGAAGTGGAAAAGCATTAATGCAACTAAAATTTAAAAACTACCAACAAATTGTTTGATCTTCATGAAAACTAAGTAAACTAAGTGCAGTTGCCATTGTGATTTATTTTATTTTATTTTATTTTATTTTATTTTATTTTATTTTATTTTATTCTTTTAGGTTTTGCTGTTTTCTATAAGGAAACTCAAACTTAGTACTGCCCCTCAGCCCTGCCACTTCCAAAAATATAGCACCATCCTTGTGCTGATGGTAGAAAATAAAATAACTCTTCTGGTAGCAATATGTGTTTTCTCTGTGTTCTAGAGACATGAGTATCATTCTTTGAACCAGTCTGTTAGAGAAGTAGTGGAAAAGCAGCTTTGAAGGAACCTATTAGCATGCTGAATGACATAAATAATTCTGTAAGTCAGACTTGAAGTGCTCTGCACAGTGGTACAGGCATCTGTCATTGGGTTATTTTAAGAGAAAATGCTAAGTAGATTCCTGTTAGGTCCACCTTTACTCCGTTTGAGGACAAACCAGAGAAAAGTGTACTAAAAGTTTAATGTTTTCACCTATCAACCTAAATCACCTTTCATAGGATATTTTTCTCTGAGCTTTTTTTCCATTATGACTAAAACCCCTCCCAAAAGGCAGTACAGAATATTTTCCACAAGATTTGCTAGAGAAAGTAAATCATTTTTTGTAATGTACGCCCCAGACATCGTCATGCTATGAGAGCACATTCAGTTGCATTCCATGAAATTATCATGGGATTAGGTGACWTTCAGGGTAAAGCCAGTCTCCCTTCCAAATTATTGAAACCTAGATTAATACCTGGGCACCTGAAAGGAAGAGGGAATAATTATCTGTTTGTCATATCYATAATAATGGATGTTCTCTGTTTAATTAGGGAACCTGTGCTCTACTCACTGCTTGCTTAATGTGAGATCTGTTAGGATTTTTAAGGCACAGAAGGCTCCTGGGAACAGTATGGCTTGAATTTCTTTTAACTGCTGGATGATTGCTTATAGCAGACAGTTTTAAACTGAGTAGAAAATAAATGGAGTCTAATGCATATCTTTGCTCTCAGTATACTCCAACAGGTCTTGATAAAATAAATAACCATGAGAATTTTTTTACATTTGTGTGTGTCTGTGTGTGTGTGTGTGTGTGTATACACATTTTATGTATTTTATCTACATCAAAAATTGTCATGGGCAAGTGAGTGACTAAAATTCTAAGGGTTCCAGTCCCTTCCATGAAAAGCCTAATGTGTTTTACAGAAATCAGAAGTGTCATGATGTACATTTAACCATATGATGGTACATGGCAACAGAGAAAAGAGAAATAATAATAGAGTTTTACTTGAGAAAATGACCGTATGCTTTATTTCAGGAGGTCCCTTTGTCCCCTTTGTCCCTCTCTGTCCTCCCACCAGCAGGGGGGATATGCAACAGTTGTAGCAACACCCAGGATAGGAGCTAGGAAAAATGCTTGCCAGAGCATAAACTGCAAGAAAACATTGGTTATTTTATTTTCTACCATCAGCACAAGGATGGTGCATACACCTTGGTGCACGTGGCAGGAAYCCAGCTTACATGTGCAACAATGCTCTGAAAAACTACCTTGCACAATAGCTTGTAAATTTTATTCACACAAAGATGAAATATTTCCTAGTTCTTATCTAGTCTTCAATACATTACATGGTTACAGACAGAYGAATAGATGGCCTGGATGATGGTTACAGAAAACAATGAACAAATGGAATATCTGACATTAAAATATGACAGAACTGAACATGGATATCTGGAGTTGTAGAACTTTAGCAGTTCTCTCCTTCTGCGCAAAATCCTTTCTCTCTTCTATTTGCAGGATTTCTGAATTTTCAAGAGATCAGCTCCAGAAAACCAGCATGTCATAGATGGGAACAGCTCTGTATACTTCCACAAGCATATTCTCACTTACTCCCCCTTTTACTCAAATGCACACACGCAGAGACTGGCAGAAGGGGCAGTTTTACAAGAGGWGAGTTGTTACAGCACCCCTTCACACAGAGCCAAGTCTTGAGACATTCCAACAAATAATCCCATCTAGCTTTTATTTCTTCTCACTTCCCACCTTTCCAGYGAAGTGCTGTCGTGCATAACGTCACCAGACCCTGCCTTCAAATCTCCTTTGACATTTTTAAATTACTCTGAAATCCCTTTGCAGATATGTTACAGTCTTTAAAGTAGTTATTGGGAAGGATACACAAGGCCTTTTTTGTGCTCAGCAATATCCTTATTTCTGGCTGGCCTAAAGACCAGCGCTGTGGAAAGGAACATCAGGCAAGGAGATTTGAAAACAGCTAGGAGGAACACAGCGTTCCAAATCTGAATATCTCCAAAAATACTTCCAAAGCAGCTTAGCATGAGTGAGAGTTAAAAGAATGAGCAAAGAGGAGAGGGACTGGCTAAAGGACTGAGTTTTTCCAGACAGGGAAGTATAACTAGCATTTGTTTGTTTTTCAAAGAAAAATCCCACACTGTATCTGAACGCCAGACTCCCTTATAAAGGGACCCACATAAATCACTTTCCTCCCCTCTCCCTGTCTCTGCACAGTGAACCCTGCCCAGAGGGACAGACTGCTCCTCTTCTGCTCCTGTAAGGGCCTCTGAGCTGCTTCTCTGCTGTTTGTCTGAAGTGATTCATCCCAGGATGTGAACCAGGAAAACCAGGCTAAACTGTCTCTCCTGCTAGGAGGGAGGGGAAAAAGGGGACCCACGTGTTCCCAAAGTATCTGAGTGTCTGGTTCTCTCTGAAAGGGAGAAATAGCTGCAGGGCTGGATTTCAGAAGACCACAAAATTTTAAACACCAGGGATGTTTTCAATAAACACTGAAGATGTTTGGCTCATAACCTTGTTCAGATTATGCATCTCAGTCTGCACACTGCGGAAATGTGTCTCCACAACATATGTCAGCAACCTGAGCATTCAGTCGCACTGAGTCTCTCAGTGCTGGAACAACATGGAATCTGCTGCTCTCACTTCTTGCTGCTGGCACCCATGACTGTCATTTGCCTTAAGGCACCAGACTAGGAGGGAGGCTGAGGGACAGGGGAAGAGGCAGCCAAAGAGTTCACCTTGATGCATGTGCTCCTGGGCCTTCATTGACTTCTTAGAGCAGATTCTCCCATCTATTTCCTTGTCTCTGATCCACTGTCTTCCTTTGCCTAGGCTGGGGCATGACTGTTTTTTAAGAACTCRTGTAAACTTGTATTTTTTTGGCTTACTCCTTTAGTTCCTGCTCTTCCCTGGAAAAGTTTTACTTCCTATAAGATCACACTGAAGTCTTATCATTATAACTATAGTGGGCTTCAGATAAAATTTGAGTAAAACAAAATAAAACCTTTTTTTATTATCTTCTTTGATCTGTCTGCACCATACCTGCTTCTATGTTTAGGACTCAYCCTGCTTGGTGAGACACAACTTCTTGTAAAGGATGTGCTGAGAAATCATTGTACAAGAGCTGCCTCTGCTATGTCAAAGTCTGGAGTTTTAAACCTGTCAAATAACTATCTAACAAGGTTTTAATAAACAGTGGTCTCTGATGGCAGAAATWGCCATGAAAGCCATTCAGGGACTTAGCAAGAAAATTGCGCAGATTTTTATTAGTAGCTTCTCTACCAAAGCTAACAGTAAATACAAAAATAACAACAAAGGTCTTCAACAGAGATGAAAAAGACTTGGCTGTTACAAGAGAGTTCAGTTTGCAAAAGAAATGTTTAAATTATATGAGATAATGCCAGATAATAGCACYCACTGGGTAGCCCTGWTAATCTCAGACAGAAAAAGATTAARTTTTCTACTACATGAGATTGGCCTAACTGTATTTTTRCTTTTGAAAACATCTTAAGCAAAAGGTACAATAAAAARGAGTTCTTTTAACTTCAAACTACTGAACAGTTTTTTTGGCACCTGAAAGAGGTAAAAAGATATTCTAGTTTCAAATATAAGWGCAGTGGAACTGGGGCTTTACCTGCAGCAACTATTTGTATATCAGTAAAGCAACTAGCAACAATAACAATAGTAAGCTGTTACATATGAATTTTCTTTTTTTAAATTAGAATGAATGATTTTCAGGACGATGAGGACACCCCCCTCCCTCCCCATACACATTAAATTTGATTTCCTTCTTCTATGCATTACCTGGCACTGAAGGTGCAGAGCCTCAATGCACCATCTCTTTTTATGTGAAGAGAGAGAATTAGAGCACACAGCCAGGCAGCCACAACTTGGAGACAGCCCCCCTGCTACCCACACCATGGGCTGAGCACAGATACACCACTGTCTGGCATGCTGCAGGAGAAAGGGAGCACACATAGTGGCTTTCAGAAGTGCAAGGTTAACCTGATATGCTCAGCTGTGGAACTTACAAAATGGTTCAGAAGGAGATGCCAGTTGCACTACAGAGAAYCTGGAGCTCCTTCACTTTTACAGTGAGGGAACTGTGTACAAACTTGGCAGGGCACTGTGCTTTCCAGTGCAGGAGCAGGGGAGCTCAAAGCCTATGATTGAAGATAATCACGCTATAGAGACTGGAAATTGCTAATTAGTGCAATATATWAGTTAATGACTTTTTTTGCTGCAGCTTCAAGATATCAATAAATGTGCAGAAGGCCATTTCCCATTCCTTTCTGTATTACTGATAATTTCATAGCCATGAATTTCAGACAATTTTCTTTCTTTTTTTCCTAATTTGTTATCACTCCCTCAGAACCCATCTCATGGTGACCCACAACCCCTGCAACTTCCACAGGACTGATTAAAAGACAGGAGTGTGGTTYGCTAAAAATAATGAGGAGCTCTACAGAAAAGTCGGGATCATTATTACTGAGGGCTAGCTAGCAGAGTCTGCCAACTTTTGGTTTATAAAATTGTAACATACAGCTTATACACACCACTATAAGTGCTCTGTATCTAGTAAATCCTGTTAATGTCTGTGGGTCTGTACTGTTTAAATTCATTATCTCCTTAAACTGCAATTCATACGARTTCCAAGGACTATTCTTCATGTCTACTGCCAGSGGAGATATTTGGGACACATTTTGCSCTGTGTTGCTTTATGAAATGACAGGTGGGCTTTCAAACCTTGTAAAGATATTCCAGAATTAACAACTGTCTCAGGAAAGAAAAATCTGRCAGAGTCTGACTATAACTGGGGGGAAGCATGTATTGATTCACAGCATTACTTTKTACTGCTGACTAGCACTACAAAGTAATGCTGTAAATCAATAATATATGATTGTATAGTAGATCCCCAGGCATAACCCATGTTTCACCTGTGATCTTTACTTCCCAAGAGGAAGTAAGCTGGTTTTCATTGCAGTATGGACAGCAAGGACACTCTTCTATTGCCCAGTGTAGAAGAGCAGGGGACAACTGATGGAAGCTAGCTTTGGGGATCTTCTCCTGAGGAGGTGGTATGTGAGGGAGAAAAGGATAAATTCACTCCATTCTCTGCATGTGAAAATGGCCCAGCACACAGCAAGGGATGGCCACGACCAGGGAGTGGATCTGCAATCTCCTGTGKTGATCCCTGATCAGCAGTAGCTCAGGATGTTCTATGTGAAGGTTTAGCACCATGAATTTCAGAACAGAAAAGGGAAGCTGGAGGTTGATCCTCATGGGCAAGCAGATCCTCACAGTGTCCTACACAAAGACAAAGCTAGGGCTGCTTATTATGGCAATGTAAGTATTATAGCTCAGGTTCCATAGATCCAGGCTTATCAGTTGTCATGGAAACTGTCCTGGAACTAGTCCATTAGGGGTAGCACAGAGCCAAGACTTCTCACCATTTGCTATGGTTTATCCTTTTTACGCTTTTGGCTGAGTCATGAGAAGGGCCCTAGGGAAACCCAGGTTCCATCTATAAGTCTGTGCCCCCCAAACTATGCTAAAGAACCTGCTGTTGCTTCAGCAGCCCTGGRAAAGGACTGCTGAGGGGTTTGTGGACTGTGTGTGTGCAGGGGTAGGCAGGGCATAACCCCTGTAAAAGGTCAAGAGCTGACTCCCTGAGTAGGTSAACAAAATAATGTTTGGAGCTCTCAAGACTCACTCATCTGTCTTTGGTCTGTGTTTCAACTCCCACAGAATTCTCAGACACCTGTGAGGCCACTCTCTCTTCAGAGATAATGCTGCAACAGAGAGAGAGAACATCATGCATGGGACCTTGGCATGGAAGARAGAGCAAATGGAACCGGCTTGATATGGAATGTAAAGAGTTTTTGAGCCAAGTCCATAATCACTTGTGCATGCAAAGTTGGGATCATCCTGCCAGAATAAGAAAATAAAAATGCCCCATGRGTCAGTGGAAATGTCCATCCAGTGTTGGCAGTGGCTGTGGAGGAAGCCAGGCAGGAGATCATGTGAGCCCCAGTCTGCTGTCCATCCCACTGGGACCTTCCTGGCAGTCACAGCATTTACAGAGAGAATACCAGAGTTCAGGAGGTCAGAAGATCTTTGGGATCAGACCTGGCTGACCACCAGTGCTAGAGTGGGGTGTTTGCTCACTTATCAAGAGTCAGTTTGCAAACACCTCTGCAGAGTGTGTACCTTGAGGTGTCCCCTCATGCAAAAACAGCTATGAAGTTAAATCTCAGACCTTGCCTACCCTRGTTTGGAGACAGGTGGTGGCTGGGTTGCTTTTCCTGGTCACTGTCATGAGTTAAGGGACTGCAGGAATGAAGGAAAATGAAATGCAATTAACTATGTACTATCACCACTGCTGCTCCRGGTTTGTGATACTTATTGGTGATACTGAAATAATAGCTAATCAGAAATTCTTTGACAAACTGTTTTGATTTTTTTTTTTTTTGTCAATGAGGTTTCCTTGCGGCAAAGATTTGAACTTAAAGCAAAAATGTTCAAAAAAATTTTTGAATATGTCTCTGAGACTCTTTCCACATCTYCTCCTTACCTCAAACTTTCTTCCATAGGAAAGCAAAGTTTTTACTGCATTTTGCTATGAGGCATACCTATATGAAAGGAAGTCTGCTGTTAGCTTTTGGACTGSGACTAAGATGAACTAGGAAAGTAACTGAGAGCCAAAATAAAGACATATATTTTATGTTAAGTCAGTTCTGAATGTCAGTTGACTCACAAAAATGAGCAAGTGCCCATATGCCAGATTACTCTCTAAGAAATGCAACTTTTAAATGTAGAATTAGAAAAAAATAATTGTTAATTTTCTAATTGATAAGTAATAAATGTCTGAAGTAAATTTTACAAAACACCAAAGCAACATAATTTCTGGTTTTTGAAATAGATTAAAATATTTGTGATTTAAGAAAAAAAGTATGCTAAAAAAGCAAATATTATAAAATTAAATACAGTTTTCTATTCAGGAATTTACTGTTCCTRTGCCCTGTTTAAGTCTGGAACATTTCATCTTCAATAAATATTTCTATTCGTACATGGTATTCTGGAACAGTCCCAGTTTAAATGAAAAGACCAACTTCTTCTAGATTGCCACCTCATTTATACAAGGCTGGCTGGAAAAAGTAAACTGAATGAGTTTGGCCTCGTTTTTCTAATCCTTAATTTATGCAGCAATACACATTTGCATATTAGTTCAAGAGGGCTTTTTCAGGACTAACCTCTGAAGAAAGGAAGTACAGGTCTGAACATTTTTGCTTTGCCAATTTCCTTAAAAAGAGAAAAAAAAAGGAGCAGAAGTGCTCAGAAAATTTCTGCAAATTCCATCCAGGTGTCATGAACTCAGATAACCCTTTGAAGGATTTTTACAGAATTAATTTTAAGATAAAAATTATCTGTGGTCTCTTTGGTTTTCCTAGATGTTAGAATGTGAAATAATTATTTTTAATATTTTCTGGAAAACAGAAAGGTACGAGTAGGAAAGTTGAATGTGGGGAGTTGGAATTTTCAAGCCTAGGAAGTGAATGGCACACTTGTGTTTCTTCTTAATTTTTGCCTTGTTTTTTCCTAATAAAAAGAATTAACAGCAAGGGACAGGAAAAGTTACAGTGATGATACTTGAGAATAGACAAGATGAAAGACTGGGCTTGAAGGGCAGATGTCAGTGGCACAAAATCCAAGTGGAAGGTGGGTGCTGATGGTATTTCTCATGGAGTGATCTGAGGCCAGTATGTGTTTAAATGCACCCTTGGTAATTTACTTTACAAATAAAAGCCATATGTATGAAACTGTCAGTAAAGTGCAGGGCAGGGCTGCAACTCAGAGGAACATCATCAAGCTGGAGAAATGGGCTGACAGGAACCTCATGAAGAATAGTGTGAGAGTAACCAGTGACTACCAGCTGAGTCAGGGCATCCTTCCCTTCTGGTCAGCACTGCTGGGATACATCTGGAGTTCTGGGTCCAGGTCTGGGTTCCCCAGTGCRGGAGAGACAAGGACACACATAAGGAGGTACTTCAGTGAAGATCCATCCAGAAGGTGGAACACTGGAGCACATGATGCATGAGGAAACGCTGAGAAAAKTTGGCTTATTCAGCCTGGAGAAAAAGGGTTCAGGGGAGATTTCMTTGCAAACTTCCACTAGCTGAATGGAAGGTACAGAGGAGCCAGAGCCAGGCTGCTCTTGGAGTTACAAAGCAAAAGGACAAGGGACACCAGACCTGATGAGAAGCAAGCCAAATTTAGATTTTGTATAAGGAAAAGTTTATTTGCTGTGAAGGTTATCAAACACTGTAGGAGGAAGCCTGAAGAAATGTGGGTGTCTTCACCCCTGCAGGCATTCAGAACTCGACTGGATGCAGCTCTGAGCAATTTCCTGAAATTTCTCACTTGTCCTAGCTTTGAATAAGGGTTTGGGCAAGAAAACCTTCAGAAATCCCTTTCAATGTGCATTATTCTTTTATTGTATATTATCTTGTTATTCATGATGACTATATATTTATGGAAAACCAGATTACATTACATATAAAAATTTTTACTAGCTGGAAATTCTTACAAGACAGGAAAGAAAGATGGGGTTAAGAAGAAATGTACATGATATGTTCTCAGTGAACATACAGAATTTTGTACCATACATGAGAGAGAAAGAGGGATACAATGATGGACAATATCAGGGACTGGACCTGTGCACATATGAGGATGCTTTGTCCAAGTGATAAGCAGGAGCAGGGTGTGGGCCAGGTGATTGTTCCTATGGGCTGAATTCAGTCCATTCCCTGCATGCCATTTAGGCTATTTTGCAGATGATGTACCACCATAATATGAAAATACAGTTCTGGTTTATCTTTAGACTAGGCATAATCACAGAATGTGCCACAACCCTTGTAAATCTCATTTGTGGATTGAACCACTTGTGATTTTTCCATGCTTGTTCTGATGCTTCTTATGTTTTACATTTGTCCTTTACACAATAGGGAACCTTCATCAAATGCTGGTGTAATTACCATTAGAARCATAAACAATTTCTGAAACAAAGTCAAAGGTCTCATTTTTTCTAAGCAGTTGCTAGGGAAAGAAATTATTTGAAGCTTTGAAACRTATTTTCCAATTTCCTTGGTCTGTAGTTTTCATGAAGTATGTAAATGTTAAACACGTACAAATTAATTCTCTGATGGCCTGTCTTAGCAGAGAGCAAATCTGTCAAAGCTTTTGTGGAAAGATAGTCTTCATATAAGGAATCAACGGTAATTAAAGGTCCCTCCTTCTTTTATACAGTGTTTGTCTCCAGCTGTCTAAATTATATAAGCAAACTCATTCATTCTTCCCCTTCCCCTTCCCCTTCTCCTCCTCGCCCCTCAGCTTTTCTGGCTTATGGCCAAGTTGTCTTTTAACAAATGAAAAATCTAGTTTTCACTGATTCTTCACAATTTTTTGGCAAAAGGATGCTGTTCTGATCTCTACACCAGGGTGCAGGCCTAGTCTTTTGGCTTGGATTTATAATTGGGAACATGAAACTGAAGAAACCAAAAATTAATGAATTGTCTTTTAAGAGTAAAATACCCTGTTCTTAAAATCTGCTTTTTTCTCCCGCCTCTTCTCTTTCATCACCAGAAAGAGAAGGGATGGAGAAGGAAAGGGAAAAGGAAAAGGAAAAGGAAAAGGAAAAGGAAAAGGAAAGAAGATAAACAGTTTTCTGATAGTTGTTCTCACCTAAACTCATCATCCTGTCTTTTTTAATCAGCTTATGCAGTATGCTGAAGGGATGGTGCTGATCAGGCAGTATTGTGACTTCAGATTGCAGTTCACTCTGGGCAGATCTTCGAGAAAAGAGGGATTTCTGGCAATGCGAATCTTTACAGCAAGCAGAGACAGGGCAGGGGCACAGAGTTCAGATCCAGACATGCATCACAATGTGAGTGCCAGCCCAGTCAAAACTCACAAAAAGATCTGTCAGCTGGAAAAGCTGCTCTCAGGGTCTGGTAAAGTGCTCACGATAAACCAAAGATGCTTTGAACACTGCCAGTGCATCTCTTACTGCTTTTTAAAATTGAGATAAATGTGGAATCAGGGTCACAGATAAACTCTATGAGCACAGACTCAGCACTGGCASGAATAAGTGGGAAGCACTGCTGTTATACATTACAGAGATTTAATCTTCCTGAAAATTTTATTTAGCTGGATGTTTACTATTGCAGATCATGTGAATACTCAGAAAAGCGAGTGCCCGTTAGATGGTTTGGCTTTTCAAATTTTATTTCAGAATATCATCGGAATAGTGAAAGTCTAATATTCAAAATGTAATTTTCTGATGAGTTAAAAAATGGAATAAAGAGGTTGAATTTTTATTTCATAATCGATTAAGAATATTTTTGTTTATTAAAAACTGCTTATAAACTAACTAGTTTGAAAATTTGGCATATTACTTTTGTTTCTAGGTTTTGGCTTTGTCCTTCCTTATATGTTCTACACTTTCTGAGATGAAAGAAGTGAAGAAGAACAAATCTTTAAGGTAAAATACCCAATTCCATTATAAAAAATAATAAATTGAAAATAGTGCAAATATTTTTGCAAAGCTTTGGAAAACTGAAAATTTTTATTCAAAATGAAATGCATTAAAGAAAATTAGTTAGATCAGAGAAATATAAATAACATTTATCCAAGTTATAATAATTATTGTTTCTTGCTATATAAATATATCTATATTATATATATATGTGTGTGTGTGTATTTTTATGCATATGTGCATGTGTAGCTGTGTATATGTATATATAATAATAGTTTGAATGGTATTCAATTTTGTATTTGCACATAGAGTCAGAAGAAGGATAATGAAAAATCAGTCCAGCCTAAATGATGAGGTGATTGCAGTTGTAACTCAGTCTGGGAACAAAATTAATTACTTAACATTAATTAATGGTTGACTTTTAAGAACCAGTAAGGTCAGGTTTGGTGTAATCTGAAGGATTGCAAATTAACAGTTTTATCCTTTAACCTTTTATCTTGGGACTAACAAGATGCTTGCTCCCAATTACTAAGCCATTCCTTTTGTACTTTTAGAATATAGGGGCTACATTATCAGGTGTTCACTTTGAAGTGTGCCTAGCTCTGCCCAGTAAGTGAAAAATTATGAGTGACTCCAAGAAAGATCCACTTCCCTCAGCAATTACAAAAGATCATAATGACTGCTAGCATGAATACATACAGGAACATTTTGCAGTAGAAATTTTCTTACAATTGTTCTTATACAAGAATGTAGTAAAAGAGATTTCTGACCTACCAGCCTTAGATAACTCCTTAAATAACATCAGTTAATAGGTAAGCATGAGGGATGTCTGGATTAAATTATGATTAAATTTTCCATTTACGGTTTCAAAGTTAATAAATATGTTGCAACTTTATTTTCCTTAAGGCAATGAAACTACCCATTGCAGATGTGATAGGAAAACTCCCCAAATTTCTTGCCTGGGAAAAAGCTTTGAGAATAACAGAAACTAGTAATGAAAAATATTAATTGCACCTGTTTCTGTCCCAACAAGAATATTTTCTAATGTTTTTCAAGTTTAATTGGGTGTGTCCCAGGCACTGAAGTTTCCCCTTCTGCCTGCACAGGATCCTTCTGTTGTCTAACAGATTTCGTTATCAGGATGTTTTACCTGTTCTAAACTCCCTGTCTTTGTTTCACCCCATTTCTCCTATTAAACATTATTTTCAGACACATCTGCAAAAAAGTGTTTAGTGTGCAAGTGATTAAGCATGAGAGGAGCCATAAATACCAATAACAGACAGTAAAATYTATCCTACTACTTTCTCATTTTCTAAGGTGCTTTTAGTCCTAACACTTAATTGCAGCTGACATTTAGATAGAGCCGCATTTTAAACCTCAGGCAGGTAGRGAGCAGTCGGATTAATAGTTCATTACCAAATCCTTCATGTTGGCATAAATCCAATAAGATATGCTAAGGAGTTGTTATGAATTCTTAAAACCCTTTCTCCCTGGATAAATATGTACAATCACTGGAACATCACTGCTTGCATTCTCAATAGCTCTCAATTATGTCAAAGTAAAACTGTCTAATATTTGTCAACATTTTTCTCTCTCATCTTTTAATTTATCTTCATTTTGTTTTTTGTCATAAATATTTGGTGCRATGGAAGCCACATAATTAGTGCTGAAAGCAACAGTTTAAAATGAAGTGTAGTTCTATTATTAACGTAAGCATATGTTTCAAATGGGTAATAACTTACTGCATATTATTTTATCATGTTTCTTTATGGAACTCGAATCCTGAAAGAAGATGACTTGTATAATGTCTTATGAAGACCATTTTAAATTTATTTTTGACTCATTATAGTGATTTTCAGAACATGTATCATTCTGTCTTACACTGCAATTAGATTCTGATGTTTAATTTTTATTTTAGAGTCTATAAAGGAAAAGACTCTGTATAATAATCTTGACACTTTTGATATAGACTAATGCACATTAGGGATTTTTTGATGTCAGAGATAAGTAACTGTCCCTGATTAAAAAAAAAATAGATTGTGTGAGCTTTCAAAAATATTTTTTTCAGTACTTTAGCATATTTTCTGTCTTGAAGATCTGTGAAAGAAAGGAAATTAATTTATCCATTCTGACTTATTTCAGTTTGAAGATAGTTCATCCATCATGCTGTTAGGGATTTTAGAAAATATTTCATACCATTTTACTTTTAGGGAGGCAAATAGAAGTAGACGTTGAATCATCTGCTAAAGAACATGCTAATTACTCCACCATATATGCAATTTGTTCTGTCGTGTGAAATTCGGCTCAGGCAATCAACTTCAAGAATTTTATCCACAGGCATTTTAAACAGAAATATAACCAGAATATTAATAACAAAAAATAAAATAATAGAGACAGGTATATTTTAAATTCAAATTTGTACTACAAAACATTTTTTTATTAATTTTACTGAAAATTCAAAGTATTAATTACCTCCTCATRTCACATTTTCTTGCCTCTGCTACCCAGGCCAATTATTCACACAAATTTATTTCAGAAATGTTGGGAGGGATCRTCCAGATGTCCAACTATGACAAGATAGAACTACAAATCAGAATAAGGAAATTTGACCTTGATTTTTCCCAAGGAACATGTGGTAAAAACTTGAAGGAAAATCATAGGAAATAAGAGACTTAGAGAAATTGTACTAGGCTAGTTTTTCCCTTTTTAATGTCTGAGCCATAGGTCCTGCTTTAGGCATAATTCCTAGGGAAACCAGACTGCTCTAATATTCATAACTGCCTGCAACAGATGTTGAATGCACTTTTCTCCTCTCCCATTCCTACGGATGGAATGTGCATGCTTATGCTCCATCATGCTTGCAAAGGGAGCAGACAGATCTGTCAGGAGACTCTAAATAAGGAGCATCACAGAAAGCTTCTCTTTTCCTGTACAGACAAAGGCCCCAAGAAGTGGAAGGACTTAAACATGTGTGCATGAATCATGTGCTATTCTCTAACACAAACATTCTCCTGAAGGGCAGTGTGCTYATATCTAAGGTGGTAATATTTAAAATAAGGAAGCAGGATTTGAAGGCAAAAGTATCTGTCAGCTTCAGCCTAACAGCACTTATTTCTACTCTAAAAGTTCTTTATTGCAAAAGAAACATAGAGTTTACAGGGGCATTTCATCTCAGTATTTTTAATGYCCTAAATCCTCTAGGATTATTCCTAGAGGAATAATTCTTACTTGATTTCTTCAAGTAATATGAGGAGACATAGACCTATGCGAAGAATGATTCCTGACCCCTATTTCAGTCATCTATCTAGGGCATCACCTTGGGATGAGATAAATGATTTCYATTATTTTACACTGTCTGCAAAAAAAAACCTGCTGATCACACGAGATTTCAATAATCAACTTTTAGACAAGAAATTGGTTCTATCSAGTTTCTCCATCCCTGAGAATTGGGCTTTGAGGCATCTGGGTGCCTGTATCTTCTCCCACTGCCCTGCAAATCCTGTGTCTCCAGATGTTTCATTAAGCCACGAGAGAGTTGATGCACACTTTTCAAATACTCTTCAACACATTCTTGCTAATCTTATCACCAAGTTCCAGGTCATGCTGTCAGATACACCACACAGCAAAGACACCTCCTAAAGCATCAGGTGAATAACAGGGCAATGGATTACGTGGTAAATCCTGATCTAATGAAAGGTGTCCCTGCCCATGGCAGAGGGGTTGGAAACAGATGATTTTTTAAAGTCCCTTCAAATCCAAACCATTCTATGATTCAATGAGTCATTCATCTTGTGATAAAGCTTTGTGGCAAAAAAGTAAATCTGCCAGTAAAAGACCAGGTGCTTTCCTAGGTCCCAGGCAAGAAGACATAAGGAATTTTAGAGAAGCTGTGTACTGTCCGAAATCTCCATGTCTTCAGCTTCAGATGCTGTAATTAGCCCATGTGCATGGCAACATGTGCATGGTAATTGCACCCACTCGAAAAAGCCCCAGAGCAAGAACATTTCTCAAAAACATGACTGCAGCACAACAGGTATGAGTGTGAAGCACATGGACACACTCTGCCTCCTTGTGCAAAGCACACCCACCAAACAGCTCTGGTGGGAGGAGCGTGATTTTGGCAGCAATTCAACTATCTGAAAAACCCTTTTCTGAAGCACTTGGCTTTCTCCAGAGATATGAAAGATAGGGCAAAAGCACCTTGAAGACAGCTGCTGTCTTTGGGCTTTAGCAAAAAGTCCTTTTATCTACTGTCAGRAATCAAATCCTTAATGATCTACTGTCAGAAATCAAATCCTTAATGATAATTTTAAGCAAAAATCACCAAAACACTTTTTGTCAATCTAAATAGCAACTGTTCAAAGAGAGGGGTGGCTACAGTCTCAAGAATGGATCAAGTACAAAATAGACAATCCTTTATTGATATACAGCCAAAGAGCAATTTGCCCACACTGATGCAATTAAATATTTATTTGTATATGCAAATGTGCACCAAGTTCAACTATTAACCTATAACTGCCAAGTCCACCAGTAAACCATGTCTTCACATGTCTTTTAGATACCTACAGGTATGGTGGTACCAGCCTTTCCCTGGGCAGCCAGTTCCAATGACTGGCAACATTTTCAGTGAAAGTTTTTTTCCTAATAGTCAATCTAAGCCTCCCCTGATGCCACTTGAGGTCCTTTTGTCTTGTCCTTTCACCTGTTGCTTGGGAGAAAGGATTGACCCTCACCCGGCAGTACTGACATGGATGCAATTCTAACCTTTCACAGCCATCCAATTTTAGGGCATCACTACAAACTGTGAGACAACTGTACGCAGTGGTGCAGCCATTCAAACACAGGAAGACATACCAATGATTATGAGATGGCTTAAAATAATAGATGGAATATATTGGAGTAAGAAAGAAAGTGGATAAAGTAAGAAAGTGAAATTTAGACACAGACTGCAGCATAGAACAGACTCACAGGTCAAATAACTAGAATTCACTGTGTAGGGCTACTACCTTAATAGTGAACGCACACATCAATATCTGCCTCAGAAAGGGAAGGGACMAGCTGCATTAAAACTACCAGATCATCTTTTGATCCATTATCACAGAGAACTGCAAACAAATCAAATTCCAAGCAAGTAATTTTTTTTTTTTTTCCAAACAGTCATGTTATGCAAATTCTCCTGTGAACCATGGATTACTATTGAGATTCCAGGCAAAAGCTGTCTGTGATGTCTAAATAACAGAGTGCACATCAAACGTCAGGATAAAAATCTGCAGCGATAAGATACTGAGTTGGGACTGGGATGCAGGGACAGATGCCAAGATAATTGCACAAAAACTGTGCTGATCTGGTTCTCTGTCCGGAATGGAAGACATGGACTACTGAAGTGGTAACTTACACAGTAACCTGAAGATGGGAGTGCTGCTGGGCAGAAAGGCTGGTGTATTCCTGAAAGACACTACAGTGTAGTTTCTTGCAAAGCAAAATTGACATCAGAAGCTGTGAGAAACCAGCAGAAAAAAAATGTGTGCCATTTAAGTTGAGGCTTTGTCTGAGAACAATGAGGTCTCTTAGGTCATGAGCAGAAATGAAAGACATAACTATGTCAACAGGGAGAAGTGCTAAGCTCTGGTGACATATTTAATCAACATGTAGAGGATGCTTGCACAGGATTCTATGAAAGTCTGCATCCTGAGGTGAATATATCACACTTTTGCCTAAGGAGCTTATCAAAAGTCACTTATCTCCAAATCTAGGTTTTATTGGAATGTAAAATCCTAACTTGAACAAAAGACCTAACCCAAACTCAGAATAGAAAATACCTGTACTCTGATAAGCTAAGATAGATGACAATATGAGGTTTAAAGACCAATCCTTCTCACTCCTTTCTGCTGTCTCCTTGAATGAAGGAGGACCTTTTCTTCTACMCTTATTGTCTTCCACACTTATTCTGTGCTTTCCCAGTTTGCAAGCACTGCACACTCTTTTTTTCCTAAAGAGGTTTTGCTCCTTGTGGAAATCCTACAGCCTGAGTTCATGAGCAGTCCTTGTGTCTCCCATCTCTTGCTCTGCCCTCATCCAGAGATGATCTGCATGATTGGCACAGCCACCAACTCTCTTAAGAAGATTTTGGCCAAACATTTACCCATCTCTGGTGATTAGTCAAACCCTTGCATGAAGTAAAGCAGTACCCTGTAAGGCAGAAATAAACATATTGACCAGAAGAGTTTCCATCTCTGTATCAGTTGTGCTGGTCTTTCTAGCTCTACATATTGGCAGAAGGGCTTGATACCACCACCAGTATTGTCTTACATTCCAAAGATGGAATACCAGCAAAAACCAAGTGTTACAAACATGTGAGCYCTTAATTAATTTGAAGCGGGCAACCACATTCCTTTGCACTTTTCATGCAACAGTGCAATATCTGTGCAAAAGATTTTGGAAACTCCTTTTTGTCTTTGATATGTCACTGTTAAATGCTGCAGGTTGATAAATGCTCAGCATTTATCTTCATTCATTGTAGTTACTCTCACAAATTATTTCCCTCTCGTGCATATGTGAGTATAGTGTGAGTGAGTGCACCCCTTTCATATCTCAGTTGCCAAAGAGCCCAGTACAGCATTATGAAAATTGAAAGCACTGTTAATGAGTTGTATATTAATAGAATCTCCTTTAAACTCCTGTGTCTTTCACTATAAAGTTTATTTTATGGTTTATCTATTTCTTCTTCCAGCTACAGCTAACTTTTGCTAATAGGAAATGACAGATCAGCTGTCAGACAGGAGTCCCTAGACTGCCATCCCTAACATTCGTGGAGCAGCAAAATTATTCTGAAATTAGCATGTATGGATGGGATTCAACTGTATTTTCTACCACAGCTGTGTAAAAGTTTATTCAAGATTGAGAAAACCAAAAGTGTGCCAGTGTTAGCACAATCTTTAGTTACAACAATTTTAAGCATGCATTGTTTCTCCACTTTCACTGATTTTATGAGTAACTCATTTTGCTATTAGGGACAAAAATGCAAGACTGGTGTTCTGCTAAAAGCACCTTAGCCTGGAATGTCATCAAACATTAGGTGATCTGGACTCCACAGTCTTGTTTTGCAGGATTGAAATGTCTCAAATATCTTTCAGTGTCCTGCAGGGTCAGAACAGTCCTAAGTCCCCTCTAATTCAATGAAAGCCAAAGAATGCTGTCAACACACGTGGAAAACGTATTGCCAACTTCAGAAAACCAATTCAAATCTTTAAAATAGCCCCCTTATTTTTCCTATGGTATAATTAGAATTCTGTGCAGTTGACATACCTGAAGGAGGGGATGGCATCCAGAGGGATCTGGACAAACTCAAGAGAAGTGGATTCCTGGGAATCTCATGAGATTTAACAAGACCCAGTGCAAGGTGCTGTACCTGGGTCAGGACAACTGGCAGTATTGGGGGATTTGTGAGGGATCTATTCATCCCCCAGAGGTCAGGTTGGATGGAGCTCTGAGCAGCCTGATCTAATGAAAGATGTCCCTGCCCATGGCAGAGGGGTTGGAAACAGATGATCTTTAAAGTCCCTTCCAATCCAAACCATTCTATGATTCAGTTCTATGATTCTATGAGTCATGCCTCTTGTGTTAATTTTCTACTTACTGGTGAAGTCATGTTCTTCCTGCTGTGTTCTTTTTTCCTAAAGTCATTCAGTGGTCAAGTCTCCCAATCTGTGCCATTTTTTACATCATTTTCCTCTTTCTGAATTCGCTTTGTGGGCACTGCTCCCATATTTGTTGCAGCTCTTATGCTACTGAAATGATTCATCATCACCAGCTGGCCCTGTTTGAAGGGGCAGAGCACCAGAGAGTAAGAGCTAGCTGATCAAATGATG
This sequence comes from Cardinalis cardinalis, assembly GCA_014549065.1. NCBI lineage: Eukaryota > Metazoa > Chordata > Aves > Passeriformes > Cardinalidae > Cardinalis > Cardinalis cardinalis. Next base: position 613,687 of record JACDOX010000140.1, read on the forward strand.
TGGAATCCAAATTTTTAGATGTTCCCATCTTCCTGGCCRTCCTAGAGAGTTAAAGGCACTGCACATTCCCTCAGGGCTTCCCTGTGCTTGGGATCATAGCTTCATTTCTGGGAATCCCACTCATACAGGACCTGGGGGATGCAGTCAAGCAGAGGGAGCTTGCTTCAGAATTGAGTAAAKAAGAGGGTACTGGGAGAAGGATGGTATGTAATATTTTGTAGAGAGCAATGAATATTGTTTGCTSTGTTTCGTTGTTGGGGAGGCTGTTGGGTTTTGGTTTTTTTTTGAAAAGGGAGATTAAAAGGAGAAGTTCTATATGACAGGTTTTTAATGAGGCAAAACAAAAACTAAGACTTCTAGTCTAAAAATTCTCACAAAAGTAGCAGAAAAATAGAAAGGAAATTTAAAATGAATTAGTAAAATTCTCTTAATTCCTTGTGTAAAATACCTTTCAGAGTTAAAATCTCTCACTACAATTCAGTTTCCATCAATTACTTTCCAACCTGGAATAAACAAAATTGAGATAATTGGGGAAGCACAAACACAAAAGTTTTACCCATTTTATCTAGCCCTTTAAATCATACATTTYGTTAAGCAGGCTTGTTGATGCTCTAGAGAGCTCCTTTAAGAAAGTCTTGAACAAGAAGCAAGAAAGTAGATATACTTAACTACCACAGCTCAAAATCCCCTTCAGACAATTCAGAATAAAGATCACATCTGAGGCTGAAAAAAACAATAAAAAGTATTTAGATACTGCATTATCTTATGGATTTAAAAAAATGTCTGAATATGGTTATAAATCTGCTAAGCAGTGCCTGAAGTACAAAAAAGATTAGAAATAGTCAAAGGAAATATACAGCCTCAGCTTCCRACAAAAAAGATAAAGAAAATTTCTGTAGCTGTTGTGTTTTGATGCCTTTCATATTTATTTGTTATCAGGTTTACTCATTTGGTGTTGATTTGGCATGACTTTCAAAGCATGCACAGGCAGTGCATTCTAATTTTGTCTACCTGAGTACATAAAACTGCATCAGAATTACTCTTGCTTTAATTATTCAGGGATTGAGTGCAAATTAATAGCACGTGATGCACGTCATCCTAATAAAGAAAATACCTTGAATTTCTGTTTCTTGGGTTTTGTATCTCAAATTGAGTGCTGGATGCTTTCAGAGAAATGTTCACAATGACCCCAGAACAATTCTGCAATTCATGAATATGATAACAAAAAAATCAACTCCAGAGAAGAATTATTTGATATATAAGTATCCTGTGAAYATATCTACTTGCTGAATTCAATTATTTAATGCAAATTACTTAATATACACCAAATAGGGGAAAGGAAGAACACATGAAGTCATAAAAACTGGTATAAAAGTTCATTATTAGATATAAAAAGACATTAAAAATTAAACTTCCAATAAATCTTAGGAAAAGCTTTTTGACAGTAAGACTATTAAACAACCTCTAGGGACGTGAAAAGAAAACTAGATATTAGAGTCACCTAAAACTGGACAAGACACAGGAAGTTGAATTGATTTGCTTAGGTCTGTATTAGAAATATGGAGAACTAGAACATGTCATCAATTACAAGATCATGCAGTTCATGCAGACATGTGCCACAAATACCTACACTTGTGATGCAGGTGTACATTTTTTGGACATATATAATTCCTTTTGGATACAATTATCCCAAATTACACTGGGAATGAAATGAAGCATTGTGTGGGAAAGTGAGCTACGGAAATCCATGCTGAAAATGGACACGGGAGTGATAGATTGGCTTTGTTGGGCACCTGGTGTCCAGTCTGGGTCAACCCATTGCAACAGACCACTTCTATAGGACTCACTTGGTGAATATCTCCATTCTTTATTGCTACTTYATTGCATATTATAACTCTAAGGCTGTACTGTTCTCAGAATATGGTAACCCAGAGCAAAAGTTACCAAATACATATCCTTTCCTTTCTTCCTGAATAATATTATATAGAATCACAGAATATTAATTCCCTTCTTCTGGTCTCCTTCCTTTTCATTTTCCTCAACTCTAGACAAGTTGGAGAATGACAGTCTCAGTTGCTGAGAACTTCTAGCAAAAACCAGAGATTTTTCTCGTCTAATGCTAAAAAACTTAACAAAAAGAGAAATCTTATTGGCCAGATGTTTGGGCAGATATCCTTCCTGATATTTACCAGCAAAAATTGAAATAAAAAAAATTTGATGGCAAGAAACACTGTATTTTTTTGATAACAAAGAATTTCTGTTTTTGGTATTTATCTGGATATAGAATAACTGCATATAAATAGAAACTCCCTTTTCCCTTGAATTCTTGCCTACAGTTTTATCAGGCTGAAGAAACAAGCTCCAATAGTACATTTGATGGTAAGGGTATATGCAGCATTCTGTATTGAATACTGCARAAACTTCAGTGAGGAACCATGGCTCCATGAATCTGTAAACCTGCCAAAATAGGTTTTTATGTTACTGTTGCACTTGAGAATGTCCAAAGTCCCTTAATCTTCCACTTATATCATTGCCTCTAGATTTCTGATTCYGCAAAACACTTCAATTAATTCTAGACTCTGAAAAGGAATGACTCATGAAAATGGCATATAAACATAATGAAGAACTAGAAAATTTGTAATTATTTTGGATAAAGAAACCAGATAAACAAAGGGATCATAACATCATATTCTGATTATATGTTTAAATGAGCGACATTTTTAAATCAACAATGCATAAATACAATATGAGTAACATATGAATAACTCAGCATCCCAAGGGTTGCTTTCTTGGAATATTGCATTAACTATTGCAACAGTACTTAGAAATTATAACCTAAGAGAAAGTTAAACCCTAAGAATCCTAACAGAAGAAATAYGCAAATGTTAAACAGTGTTATGAAGTGACAAATATCAGTGTTGGTGAAATTAAAATTAGTAAGAAAAATAATTGAAAAGTTAAAAATATTAAAAATCTGGCCAGATTTATTAGTGGCCCCTAGATCCTTACTGGTGCTTATGGTGTAAATCTTACTGCTAAAAGAAGCTGATAAGAAGCTGGGAAAGCCAATTTCCATTTGCTTCTAACTAATATCTACTTTAAGAGTACTGGCTGAAATTAATACACCAAAGCCTGATTATTAGCTTGAGTCTTTGAAGAGCAGGAATCTGTTGAAAATATCAAGTAAAAATGATAAACAATATTCTRAATGTAATATGCCACAAATGGGAGAGAAAAAAACGTGTTTTCTGCTGTGAAAGACCTTAATTTTCTTTCTGAGATACATGTACATGCAAAAAACCAAAAAAAACCCCAACCCTAAACAAACCCACCAACCAACCAAGAACTGCAAAACAACACTTATATTTGGAAAAATTGAAAAATTATGCAATTTGCCTTCTAGGTAAAACAATGCTAAGCAATTCAGTTGTCCATAGGCTCTATCTGTATTAAACAGATTGAAATAATTGAAATTACAGCATCTGAATAGGTTTCAGTCTAAAAACAATGGCTTTTTCTTACATTGGATGGCTGRAAACTCATTCCAGTGTCAGAATTGAAATCAAGCTGAGTCTTTTGTCAGTGCTTTTGATTTTTCCAAAGCGTTCATTTGGCACAAAGCACAAAGACGTGGGTGAGCTTTGAGAATGAAATACAGAAGGTGGCAGAGTAGATTAGGGGATGGCTGCAGTTGGTAGGGAACAGCTTATGATCTGAAGGACGTACTCAGAGTGAGATGCTAATAGTAGCACATGATAGCAAAAGAGGTGAAAGTATCATCCTTTAAAGGAGACAAGAAGAGCAGACTTTCAGTAAACGTAATCAATCATTTGTATTTGCTTGTCAGGGACACTGTCTGCTTCAATTCATGCCTGTGGGCTTTAGGTGAGGTCATGATCCACAAGCATTCCATTAAGCAAAATTTCAGTTCACTGTTGCCTCAGAAGTTATATCTCATTGTTTCCCCTCCCCTGGTGCAGCTAATCAGTTCAAGTTCCCAGTGCCATGGTGCCCTTTGGACAAGGCTGTGGTGGGAGCAAAACCAACTCGCCTTATCCATGGCAGCAGAAACAAATGCAGCAATGCTCAGAAGGACAAAATATTTTTGTTAAAGGGACTGACAATTTTCTGGTTAAAGAATGCAGTACTGTGCAGTCAGAAGTATTGCCTTGCTGATGGCAGCAGGTAATGCTGCAAGAGAAAAGGCGGCATCTTGCTCGTGAGAAGGGCTGCAGGAAGAGAACAATGCACTTGATGCTGGAAGTCTGCAGCACAGCAATGCCACTGAATAAAATCCTTTCCATTAATTTACCGACCTGACAATGTCTCAAAGGCTGGCATTTCTTCCCTTGCTGCTCAGCACATCTCCAGTTCATGTAGCCTGACCTCTGCATAATGTATTGCTATTCTACCTATCCCTTTTGGAGTTACAGATTCTATTTTGTGCATGATAAACAATATGTCCATGTGGGGCTTTTTGAAAGGTGATGTGTTCCAAATTCTCACTGTGCTTCCATCCACCCAAGAAGTCTCCTTTATTAGCATGAAAGTTTTTTGCTGAACTATTTCCTTAGCATTCCCTATTTTGCTCCAGTAAGACCATCAGTATCTGTTCTCTCTCTTAGTGTGGTTCTTATACAAATGGTTGATGACATCCCTGGTTAATATTATTTAATCGAGCAAGAAAAATGAGTGTATATGAAAGAATATGATCTAATGTATCCTGCCATTTGAAACAGCTGGCAGTCCTTGCTGGCAAATTCTTAATTCTCTGCTCTAATTCTGTTCTTGGCTCTATACCCTCATTCTCCAGATAAGATTTTCACATGGTGGAATTCTACATACCAAGAATTATATTCTTACTCTTCACAAACACAGTATGGTTTTAAAGCAAAAATGGTGTGCTGAATATAAACCACAAGCATAGGAGATATAAAAAGCAGCACCTTCAGAGGAAGCTGCTGCAGGTCTGGTTTGGATCTTCCCTGGTGGTAATGAAAGATCACCAATTCCAGCAGGAAAAAAAAAAAAATCCCTCCTAAATACCATTCCAAACACAGTATATTAAAACCAGTATTCTTTCTGTGATACCCAAAACTGTACATTTTTCCCAGATCCATAAACCCCAGCCATGATATAGTAGAATTTATTATTAACAAACCAAATCCTTCTGCTATCCTGTTTTATTTTCTAAACATGTAATTTTCCCATTAGAGAAGGTATTTCTGAGATCAAAACCACACTATATATTCTCTGCTAGATACATCCAAAGCCTCTTACCAGATTTTCTACACTACAAAGTTCTCAGATCATTGATTTTCCATTTAGTGTAATTAATTTATTGGCATTCAATCTGTTAAGAAAAGCACAAAATAAAGCTAAGGATTCATGTTTAAGTCTTTGGATGGTCTTCTTTACCAACATGAAAATAACAATAAATATGTTACAAAGAGCTGGATTTCAGACTTTTTTACTCAGAACAGCAGACAAAAGCCTTTTTTCATACCCCTCATAAGAGAAAGTAATTGGAACAGCATTTCAGTTGTGTTCACATTCTAACCACAAATTAGGAAAAGCTACCTAATCTCACATTCTTAAATAAGTAGCTGCACAGAGTGCCAGCTAAACATAAGGAATGCCTGGGATGGGGAGAGAGACAGCAAATACTTTTCTTAGGAGCAGGTTTATAGATTCTGTATCTAAAAGAAGAGTTCTTTGCAGTCCATTTTATTCTAATTTGCTGACATGTCTTCATGCAGAAGTATCAAATGCTGATTTGAACCATGCATGCAAGAGCCAACAACACAAAGSTGGAGTTTGTACAAAAAGCTGCTGGTGGATGACAGTACTGAGAGAAACAGGTGCTCATTGTCATCCATAGCACTGCTTCCTTCTGTTTGCTTGCTACACAACCATTCAAGTAGKTTTTTTTTCTTTATGAAGCATAATTTGCTGCCCCCTCTAGTTTCCATACCTTGTTGTTTGAAATAACACATGACACTGATAACTTGTGGAATTTTTGTCAAGATTTTCATTGCTGAGAATTATAGGGCTGGAGAAGATTCAAAGTTCAGTGGATAAAATTCTGCTGCCTCACTCTTGATTGGTTCATATCTGAGGAAGATTTTCCATCTTTATAAGGCATTTATGGTTTTAAGAAGTCGTTAAAGTGGTTTTTTACATTCACTTCACAAGTGAAAAAATTATCCTAGCTGAAAATCTGAGAAGACCAGAATGGTAGGAATTTTATTGTTATTTTCCTTTACCAATTGAAATAATTATCCATAACCATTAATTACCCGTATTTATAGGAAAAAAAATCATCCCGTTGCTCACTGTCTGATCCAAGGGAGTGAAAAGAGTAGCTTGCAGTCCTTCCAAGTGATATCTCGGAGATGCATGGAAGTGATTCATGAGGAAGACATTTAACTATAGGGATAACATATTGAGACTATAACTCAATGTGATTAGAAGCTGAGCACAATGTATCTTCTGCTTTCCAAATAAAGGATGCGTCCAAAACCAATCCTGCTTTCAGAAGYGAAAAATCCATTACCAGACTTTTAATGACATCACTTCTGAGGTACCCCCCTGGAAAGGTACTCCTAAACATTTGAAATCTTGACAAAATCCTGCAACATCTACTCAGAATACATTTCCTCTTGAAAACATTTTTGGCAAATTGGCTTGTTGAAAATGGGGAAGKAACCTATTTTCCAGGAATAATGGCCAACCACTGACTCTAGTCTCAGCAGTCAGTGCCAAGYGTTTTCACATTTCATTGTAAATCAAAAAATCCAGGAAACAAAAGACACCTTTAACAGATAACATTGACATTTTAAGCCAGCAACCAGATGTGACTTTAAGGCTAAGGAGTCTATGAATTCCCAGTATCAGCTTTATCTCCTGATACTTCCATTTGTGCAGCACAGTAAAAACTGATGGATGAAACCAGATCTCCTTAACATGCCTACCAGAAAACAAAACAAAACAAACAAAACATCACAAGTTCACAACACATGAAAAAAATGAAGCATTTACAGAACCCCCTCTCCTGCACAGGCCAAGCAACTAGTTTTCTTGGAAAAGCAATTATTCTGATCTGCTGTTTAGTTTGTCTCATCTGTACCACTTATTGGTTCCATGTCATTAATCATTGGATTGTACCTTCATGTTGCCAAATTTTCAAAATATTTAGTTCTTATCTCGACAGTAGGAAAGTCAGCTTTCAGCACTCAGTGTCAAGTGTCAAACAAGAAAATAATGGTGAGTTTTTTAAACCTCTGAGAATTCTGAGAATTTTCATTTTTATATATGCACTTCAAAGGATAAGCTTATTATTTACTTTTCTTCTAATTTGTCAAGCTTTATCACTCCAGCTCCAGATTTTGAAAGCTTCCAGTCAGTGGTTTTTTCCGATGCTGGTTATATTTTCTCTCTCAAATTCATAAAAAATTGTATATATCTACTGTCTGATATAGCAGATGAAGTGTATGCCTCATGCACTCAGACTTCACTTTGCTGAGCATTTGGTTAGCATATCAGGATGAATTTTCCTTTGGGTGCCACTGTCACATGAAAAAGCAGAGTAGTCTAGAACAAAACTTATTGAAGAGAGACAAACTGAGGCTACAGGACCTCTTCCTTCACATTTTACATCTGTGAATCTGTCCAACTTTTCCACGTTGCAGTAGAGACTGATGTGTTTCTTATTTACACAGCATGGTCCAAACCTGAACTAAGTCTACTTTAGTAAATATATGTGAATCCCATTCTCTAGCCCTGAGAGCAGCACAGTCTGCTTCCTGCCCAAACAGATAAAAATATTTCTCCTTCCAGTGGCCTCCAGATTTCCAACGGGAGACCACACTGTCCTGTTTTATCCTTCATATCAAGTCAAGGTATTGTTTAAAAGTGCAGTCATTGTTATGGGCTGACACTCTGCCCAGATGTTCCACAATATGGAAAACAGCCAGCCAGCAACTGAGCCTGGTCAGCCTTACACTACAGACACCATCAGCATACAGGCTGGCAATGGTGTGAAATTCTTATATATTTGGTAGGTAAAAATTCCATTTAGGTTTCAATTGGGAAWTTTTTCCATTTTTGAGAAAAATCACATTATTCAGGAAATAATATTCCCTGTGCTCTTAAAACCTGCAACAGTTTTCATTCTTCTATAGTGTAGTTGACAAGTAATGTTTTATCATTTATCATTGCCATAGTTACAGACAGGAGGGATGCTGTCTTCTCCAGTATCTCTTTGGGTTTTTTTTCAAATGGGAACCACACTTTGAAACATCTTTCTTTTTAGTTATGGTCATGCTCAGCTTAGTCTGGTCCAACAGGCAAACAAATGCTGCTTTCTTTTGAAGAGATGATGGAATTGGTAGCTACCCAACTACAGGGTGTGCCTGCACTGAATATATTCAGGAAAAGGCACAGAAATAGCCTGCAATTAAAAAGTACACTTAGAAATAAAACACTCTGACCATGATTCCCTTTGGATTCCTCTCATGACTGCATGAAAAAAAATTATTGCAGAAGAACTACTACATCAAAACAAAATCATGAATAGAGTTAAAAGCTATAAACAGCCAGTAAATGAAAAGGGGAACATCAGCAGTTTGAAACATGTAACATTCCTCAGAGGGTTTGTAATGTGGGAAGAAAAAAAGCATTACAGAACATAAAAATATCCCCAGTTTGTGTGGAAGTGTCTGGGTTTTACATTCTGTGATTTAACAGTAGGTGTAATGTTCCATATTGGTGTTAATATTTATCAAGCTGTTGATCCTGCAAGTTTAAGAAAKAATTAATTTTTGAAATCCACCCCAAAAATATTATACATTACAATGATGAAGAGAGAGACCTTTATATAAATCAGAAGAACAAATACTACTCTATTTGTGCGAGCTGTTACATTCACTATGATTACTTTTGTGTGAAATTCTGAGATGAAAGCTTCCTGAATGTCTATCATATTTACTCTGTGTGCATGGAGTGCTCTCATATTGTCATTGTGTTTAAATCTTGCATAAGTCAAACCCCTATTTATCTATGCAGACATGGTTTGCTAATTGCTCAAATTGGTTTACTTTTGCTCTTTTCATTGCTAAAGCTGCTGCAGCTTAATTTAGGATGTTTTCAGATGTTTTCCTTGGCCATCTTAAAATGAAACCATAGGGTTATAAATGCTGATTTTCTCACCAGCTGAGGGAGCAGCCCATGGTGGGCGCTTTATGGGAGTCCCCATAAAACCATTCAGCTCCCAAGGGACAGAGATGTGCTGGAAGTTTGTGCATGGCACTGGTACCCCACATTCCATTGGCACAGCCCACATTCCATTCCATGGCAYTCCATGCCATGGCAGTTCCATTCTCATGGCACTGAACATGAGGACATCACCTAAAATCAGCAGGGAGAGCTCACAYATTGTAAGAATCAGAATGTGCTAGTAATACCAACTCAGCTTTGTCAAATAGTTCTCTCAGGCCTCATGAAGCATAAATTGAATTGGTCTWTCTCCTTCAGCGGCAAGATCTAAACCTCTTCTCAAGCAGTATGCTTGTTACATTGTTAACTGCTCCTGTCAAGGAAAGTCCATCTCACCAATGGGAAATATGCAAAGGAGAAATATTTTAAAAATGTTTTGCTGCTCACAGTGCTCACAAGTTCCATTTTTAAAGGTCCAGAATTACTACTGCTGCTGAGCATGACTTGAGAAGGTAGTGCCAACCACACACACATGAAGAGCAAGATTTGAGGATAAATAATGAGAAATTGTCAGGCATTGACTCCGTTCTAGTCAGTCTCAAATGGAATTAAATCTTTCAAGATATCCTCTTTCCACAGTGGGCTTCTCATTAGACTGGTGAAATTAAAAACTAATTAGAAGCAGCAAGTTAGATTCTACCCAAATTCARTCTGTATTTGCAAGCTGAATGAACTGTCAATTTAGAAAACAAAATGCTACARGATGAGGAGAATAGAGTATTGAAAAAGTCAGACAATTGAGTGATGTGAAATAACAGGCACCATGCTTATGTGAATTCTGCTGAATCCTTATTCATTAAAGAAAATTAGAATGCCATCGTCATCTTTGGCCAAGTTTTAACACCTGTCACAGAACTGTAAAAATCAATTCCAAACTAATTGACACTCTGGAGAGAAGAGGCTGGCAGTCAGTTTTCCAATATGAGCGAGCAGAAGGGCAGAAGAACAACTGTAGGTCAGAGATGGCAAAACTATTTCTTGTGCAGTGCCTGAGCAGGACAAAAAGTTTTAAATTGCAGTGACAAAGTCTACTGTTTAATATGAATCTTGTCTTCRTGGCCATAAAATATTTCTCCACTGCGAGCAGTGAATGTGGTTTTGCTCAGTTTAAATGTCAGCAATCAAACCCTTTGCTAATCTTTTYCCCCTCTGCCTTTACTCTTTAAGTTATTTAAGGAGAGCTGCGCTAAATACACGTATAAAAGGCCCTACCATAAGCAAATCTGCAATCTGTACATTTGAATAGCTTCCTCTGTGGCAAGAAACTGAATCAAGGAATCCGGCTGAAGTGACGTGAAAGAAAAAGAATATCATGTCTTCAGCAGTATTCTCTTAGTGATTGTCTCACTGGTCGTTGTGTTGCATCCAACAGATTTCATCAAATAACTGCATACACAATTAAATACTGAAGAACTTTAATGACAAAAACAATCATCAAAGAATGAAAATGTTATTGGAAAAAACCCTGAAAATAATAAACATTTAGGTAAAAACCTTCAGGATGAAATAGTAAAGTAATGTAGTTCTGTACCAGTGTTAAAGCTGTTTAATCTCAATCTAATCCAATTACATARATGCTGAAGTTAAATCTAAACTCCTGGAAAAACAATCTCTGAAGATAGCAAGTAAGGGAGGTGTTTTTCATGGTTCCTGGRTAGGAATATTTACTATATTTTTTCTCTTTTCACTGAGAAATCAAAACAACCCTTTAGGAAAGCTGATAAAAAAACTGCGAAGCCAATGGAAAAACCACTCAATGTTAACCTATCTCTGCTCTCTGCAGTGTTTACCTTCCATTTCAGTGGGGATAGAGGTGCACAGGCATTAAGTGCTATGGATAAATCCAATCTTGAAGCTTCAGATCGTCAATTCCATATTTTGAATTAAAGAAACAAGAACCTTAATGTGCATCTCTATTTTTCTTACAAGCTTCAGCTAGTTTTTAATTTCAGGTTTATTTAGCTTGCTTTTCTTAAACCTCTGACAAGGTTTCAATTATACACTCAATTATGCTAGACTTCTTTCGTGAAGAGTTCAGTTACTCAGAGGTTTATCTGCATAATAAAWGTCATAGTTGACTTTATTTCACAGCCTTACCCAGTGCAACTTKAAATATTGCTGATTCAAAATAATTCAGTTCCATAMCAATAGTTGACTGTACTTCATWYACATTCAAAGGCAAGTGAAAAAGTAGGACAGTGTTTAATATTGCCACATAYGACTGTGAGAGGACAGTTCAGATGAATTCATCTCYCTGACCTAGATGAGAGCTACCAGGAAACAGTGGTGAGCAACCAAAGCCTGAGGGACACCCAGACTAGTCAAGGAGGTCTCCAGAAGAGAAAAGCATGATCTTAAACTTGATTTTTATCTCCTCCTAAACTTACTGTTGTGTATTCCTTTTTATTTGGGGGGTGTGGGAGGGGAAAGAATAATCTTTCATACTTTTGTGGCTATTTAAGTGGTATTCCCCTTCTATAATTGTCAGCTTTTTGTAAATCTAARTGGAAAATTAAAACCAAGATGACAGTATAGGATTTCCTTTTTTTATCTTCCACTAGTACCCACTAAACATTAACAACTGAATATTTATTTGACCTATATCGTATAAAATATATTTTTTCATCAGAACAGTGAAGCAACAAGCTGGCACACAGCTACTGAACTACATAGTGTTTACTGAAAGTGGGACTATTACTTAGACACTGGCAATAAAGTAAAAAAATAAGGAACATCTATGCAGTCTATGAAATGGTTTTATAATGACATTTAGGGAGAATAAAATTTTTGAAAAGCACTACCAGATCTCCATTAGTGTCTTACTGAAAATCCTGAACAGTTTGTCTCTCTGCCAGGAATTTAGGACCTTTATTGAATGCACTTGGCTTCATTACAGTGCAACGAGGTTTTTCAACTGTCAGCTGAAACAACATGTGTGTTTACCTGATAAAACAGATATAAGAGATAGATTTTTCTATTAAAGGCATCTTTTCAGTGAAACAAACTATCCCTTATTTCTAGAACTGAAGATAACATAAAAGAGTCACTAGCACATCTCCATCAACAGCACTGCTGTTCCGCATGAGGATAATCTAATAGCATAATTATAGACTGTGCTATTTACAACAGTGGTAATTTCAATTGTCCAACACTTTCCATTTTATACTGTTGATACTATTTATAAGCAATAAAACAAGTTTACTATTTTTCTTTCTTAACTTTTTTCTCTCTTATTATAACTGCTTTTATTCTCATGTTTCAAAGTTTTCCCAGAAATGGAAAATGCTGCTAGCAATTTTGGAATGTTACCCAAATGCACATCAACTTATTCAAATTGATTTTCTTATGATATTGCTGCAGTATGGAGTAGCCTCAAAGTCAAAATATGTTTTAAGTTTTGAAACCTCCAATATGACTGCTCCTACYTATTTGAGTAGCCAGGGAAGTCCTAGCTTCAATTCCATTGCCAAAAAATGAGCCCAGATATTCCAGGCTGGAGGGTAAACCAAGATCTTTCAAAAGAAAGATGGGRAAGAATCACATCGTCCATGGATATAGCACCACAATAATGTCAATGATTTTGACATTTTGCATCGTGGTTCTGGGCTGGAGTCTTCAGGTCATGTTTACTGGAAGCACAGCAGAGGTGGAAGGATGCTATTTAATTTCTCATGGAAGTGGCAAATGAACTCTGAATTGAGGTGTCTCCTCTTCTTTTCTGGAAGCACTAGTGTTGCTTCTTCTCATATGTAAAACTACTTCCAATATAAGAAATGGAAGACAGCTGCCAAAATACCAAGAGAATGATGTTATATATTTTCTCAGGAGCTCTGCTCATGCTTTGAAGCTTGCATTTGGAGACACTAATTACATTTTTATCTTTATCTGAAGCATARACTTTGCATACAGAAAGGTCAGTCAAACACCATCATTCACCAGAAGGCTTTGTGCTTTTATAACTTGAAAATTTGCTTCTAAGCTACTAGCCCAGTTTTTCAAGGACTCCTTTGACTCAAAGAATGTTTTCAGCAGAGGTACAAAAGTGCATTAATAGATTCCTTGCAAATGTCYACTGGATAAATTTCCATGCAAAAAGACACCTTTGTCCACAACTGCTATTATAATTGGAGACAATGAATTTAAAAGGCCTTTTCATGTGTGACCAATTTCATTGATCTTTCCCAACATGAAAAACATGCTGTTTGCAAAAACCAGTTTCTAAAACTCACAGAAATAGCAGCCAAGTGAGCAGAGCCACACACATTTGAAAGGTTTTGTTGTGGGGGTAGCTATTTTTAACAAATCTTAATTATTTGATTCTAAAGACTTAATAAAACATTGAAATAAATGAAGCCAACAGTATGAAGAAAAGAAATAAATTAAAGAGCATGCCATTCATATCTGGAAAATGTTGGAGCSATTTTTGGAGAGCTTCTAAGGGAGAAAAGCAAAGAAAAATCAGCTCACAGATCACTGCAGACTTAGATGAACTAGGCTGAGTAATCCAATATCCACTGAGCTCATTACTATCCTTATTTCAATTCTATGATGGTTTGAAGGAGKTTTATAAACAATTCCAAGATAATTTAATTTAAAAAAAATAAGTCTAGCACTCTATTTACAGTTCCTTTAAAAAAAAACATTTTATCTTTGAAAACAAACCAGAAGGTAACTTCAAAATATTGGCAAATGCAGTTCACCTAACCAACAGGAATCAAAAGACTGTTTTCAAGAAAAAAAGATTATTTTTCACAGGCCTCATGGCAAGCTGATGTGTTTTTTAAGCTCACAAATATCAACTGTCCTCTCYAAAACTTGGAAGAAACATCTCTTTTCAAACACAGGGTTTGGTTTCTGTTATTGAAATAGCACGCTTTGGCTGAGGCATAGCCTGGGTCAGCCCTCTGAGCAGCACAGACACTGCGTGGGGGTTCCCAGACCAGGTGTCACCACTGCATTAAGTTYAGTGAGAGAAATAACTCTGAGAAAAAGCAGAGAGGCAAAAATATATTTGTTTTCTCTGTACTGCCAGGCTCAGCATACTTTTTGAGTGCTGGTGATAATATGTCATGGTTAGTAATTTTCTTTTTCCTCCATGTCTTTCCACATTGTGAGGTGTGAAGAGCTGACCACCATGTCTCTATGCCTACACATGCAAGCCTTCAGGAGCTTGTGTGCTGGCTGCTGTTTGGTTTAGAGATTCTACAATGAACAGGAGTACCTGATCTAGGAGCAGCTCCATGTGGACAGAGGTTCAGCGGGACAGCTCCTCTGAGGCTGACCTGCAGGGTCAAATRCTGACATGCAAGGTCACCATGATTGACCTTTCTCTTTCAGCCTGTATCTTTACCAGGAAATCAAGCAGAGCCAAGTATTATTCTCTGCTCCTGTTGCCAGCTAGCACAGTCCAGCAATATACTCATTAAACCATGTGAACCACATAACTCTTCTTATCAACATCTGAAGTGCAATTTGGGAACAGTCTTGGAAAGTTGGAAATTGTGAGAATGTTACCCAGAGTACAGCTATGCTGAAGACAATGCAAAAAGTAGATTTAAAGACATTCGTATTACCATACAGAGGCCAGAACCCTGGTGCTGTTAAACTCACCAAAAGAGATCTAGTTTCTATCCACAGAGGGACATATGCTTGATTTAATATTTTTGTGCCTACTGTGCGTACTAGATATGACTATGAACTTGAGAACAAGATCAGACCTGTTCATGGCTGACACTGCAGACATACCACACTAACCCAAAACATACTGTGGACAAGATCTGTCTATTCATTTGAGTAAGTTTTGCATCAGCACCTCAGAGTAAAATCTGCATGGAATATTACAGTTTTGGGTAAGTGGCTTAAAACAAAAAAAAAATCCTTTTGTGTATTGAGAGGTTTGGGTAAAAAAAGTAGATCTTCCCTTCTTTGTTGCTCCAGGAGAGCCATAGGAAAAGAAAAATGAGAAGAGAAGAGAAGAGAAGAGAAGAGAAGAGAAGANAAGAAAGAAAGAAAGAAAGAAAGAAAGAAAGAAAGAAAGAAAGAAAGAAAGAAAGAAAGAAAGAAAGAAAGAAAGAAAGAAAGAAAAAGAAAAAGAAAATAGAATGTCTACCTGCCATCTTCTAACCTGACAAAAAATCACCTGCTCCAGTGCAGGAACAAAGAGTGTCTCCAGTCATCATGCATGTACCCTCCTGCAGTATGTCTCTACACCCTGTGTGTATTGTCTTTTTCCTTTTTACTCTTTTATTTCTCATCAGAAGAAAGTACATATGATGCCTTTCACTTCCTGCCATCTTGTAACCTAAGTATTCTCCTTTTTTGCTCTGAGCAGTCGTTCTGCAACAGAAGAGTAAGACTCTCTCTGGCCCCATTCCTAGATTTCTTGTAGTTCTTGTTGCCTTCTCTGCTCAAGTATCTGCCATGAATTTAATCCTTTCCCCAGATTTTGTCCCCACTTTTCAAAAGCATTTCTGGAGAGTRTATCTGTTTTTCTCAAGAATAATTCCTGTATGCTGAAGTCACAAGTACAACAAATGATCCTGTCTTTCACCTAAGGAATTTAAAAATCCTTCCAAAGTTACATGAAAATATCAGATATCCCTGCTCTGAAATATRCTTTGGTTGCCCCTCTAGTTCTTGGCCATAGGTAAAGTAAATCAGTCTCATTTTAAGGCTTAGTTTGTCTTGGGTCACAGTTTACATGAAATTACCTTATCAGTTGTTCCAATGACTTTGTTATTACTGGCAATCATGCTTTATTCACTTCTCACCTCTCATCTACCTCATGAAACAGGAAAAGCAATATTTGTCTGCTTTTTCTTCTTTAACCTCCAGCTATGCTAAAGCCTGTAAGATCTGAATAAAGATACAGTTCTGGCTTTGACTGTTTTCCTGATTTTACAAGGGCTAGAAATTCATCATTCTCACTGGCTAGGTGTTGTCTTTTCCCTTTTCTTCTTCTTCATTCTCCTTTCTCTGCTGGGGATCTTGATCATCCAATAACCATTTCAGCTTGGAATATGAGAGGCAAGTTCAAAGGGTGAAGAGGCACTCCCATACACTTTCTTATGGATTGAGATCCATCGGTTGGATTCTCTCCTTCTGGATGTCCATCACTCATGGTAGAGCTTAGAGTTCAGTTAGTGAAGGCATTAATGGTGTTCCCTCTCTCTGCAAAGAATCTTCTTTTTGAAACACAGTTACTGTCAAGGCTGATCTATTTTTCTAGATTTGGCTGAGCTCAAACCAGAGTGTTAAAATTCAGAGGGAGGAAAAACACACATGCACAATTAAGTCAATCTAGAACTTAAATCCCTGGCAGATGGGCTTCACTAGCAGCAAGCAYGCAATCCAAAAATCTTCCTTTCTGCAGCCTCCAATCCTACTTTCTGTCTGAAAGCAGAAGTGGGGTGTGACTGAGGGATAGGCCCTACTGACCAGGGGCAGCAGCAGGGTTATGCCTCAGACTGCCCCTCACTCCATGAAGCTACATTGCATGGTTTTGCACTGTCCACTGGAAATTATGCGCTCTCAGCTCCATGGAAAACAAAGGCCTAGGAGAGGTCATGGAAAGCCTCATGGATTTTTGTGTTTTGCTAATCCAGTTGGTGAATCACTCTGACTGCTTGCTTAATCTTACCTTCATTGTGTTATTTATCCTCGGCTTCAGGCAGCGGATGGGTGTCATCATTTGTGTGCCAGGCTGCCCTGCTAACACTGGGCAYGTTGATTTACCCTCTAAACAATGTGGTTTTAAGAACTAATGCCCTACTCTGCACCAAAATGTGTACGTGTCTTGATAGGAGGGTTTGGCCAAGGTTTCACTGGTGTGAAATACAACACAGTTCACACAAGTACTGCACATATCACAAACAGAGAACCTTCATGGCAATAAAAACATGATTAGCAATTAAAATATGCCCAACCTCGTCCTGTATTTTGTTCTTTCTCAGAAAAATAGCTGTCATTTAAGGTAAGGTCCTGCAATGGCTTTATCAACCACAAAAACAATCCCATAACCTGTTCTCTCTAGCATGGTGATTACAGATCTGATAATTGGGCAGGACTAAAGAACAGGAGTGCAGCTGTTATTTGCTTATTAAATGTCTCAGGGGAAAAGATACAAACACACAGACACACAGACACACACAGACACACATACACAATTTAAGTGGCTCATAAAACTGAGGAGATGTTCTCTCTTTGATGGGCTGCACTGCAGTCTGATTCAGACAAAGCAAAAAATCTTTTTTTGCCTGAGTAATTTGAGAGAAGAAATTTCAAGTGCTCAGTTAAAAATTACTGCATCTCCACATTGGGCATAGGTACTGTGGATTTTGTTGCAAAGAACATTGAGAACCCTTTCCTTTTTCCATCAACAAGTAGGGTGTTTCAAATTACAGTACTGTGCCAGGTCTATGCTTTTCCCTCTATTAGAGGCAGTTGTTGGTGTTGAGACATCCCCCAGATAGATTTCAAAAGTCTTTGGCAAATATCTTTATTTTCTGGGTCCRCAAACTACGAAACTCATTTCCATGATGGACAACAGACTTGAAAACCCATTTTCTTCATTACTCCCCACTGCATAAGCTACTAAAAGTCTTACAGTCAAGATATGTTAATGAAACCAAACAATACTCTGGAGAATACTTTGTTGTATCTATTCCCCGTGAAACTAAAAACCAGGCAAGCGAAAACTCTCCAGATGCCCTAGCAGTAAACAGCTTGATTAAAATCTGCTTTTCCCATTAGATATCCACTATTCTTTATTATGCCAGTTCTGTTTGCAGAGCATGGTGACACTAAAAAATCCACAGGCAGATTACTTGACTATTTTGATATACTGAATGACATATTAAACTGATAACTCCAGCCTTTCCCACCTTCCAATGTCATCAAGAAAATTGCAATACCATAAGGYTTGTCAAAGATATTGACAAGGATTAAAGAGCTGTCACCCAGCACTGAAATTTGCAGATTTCATAGATTTCATATGAGTCTTGCTCTTTTACTCCTGTTATATCTGTGTCACCAGAGAGATGCAAGAAATGCAAATTATTACTTTCTCCTGGGCATTTCTCACATTAAAAAAAAAAAAAAAATTGCAACATATAAACCCACAGGTTTCCTGATGCAGGCTACAAAGAGTTTTCCAAACCAGACTGTTGCTACAGTTTGAACTGCACAGTCAGCAACGTGGAGTTTTCTAACTCTGACAGTACACACCATCTGTTCTAGCCATGTGCAGGACAAATCATTTAAGGTCTTTTTCTTCATGGATGCCATTGAAGAACTGACTTTTTCAGAGATTTCTAAGTCCTGAATAAACCTAGTCTAGGTATGATAAATTCTATAAGCAGCTGGGAGAAGTCTAACTAACCATTAACTCTTGTTCTTGTGGGAGATTTCAACATAGCAGATGTCTGCTCAAATCATTACACAGCAGAGATGRAACACCCCAGAGGTTCCTGGATTGTGTGAGAGGTAACTTCCTGACATAGCTGGTGAGGGACACAACCAGGGAAGGTGCCTGCTGGGCCTCCTATCTGTGGACTGGTGGGTAAAATGATGTCTGGAGGCCACCTTGGGCACAGCAATCATAAAAATCCCAGAGAGATAAGGAGGAGTGCCAGCAGAATGGCTACCTTGGCCTTCCAGAGGGCAGACTTTGGCCTGTTTAGGAGCTCGGTTGACAAAGTCCCTTGGTAGACATCCTGAAGGGCAAAGGAGTCCAAGAACAGTGGATGTTCTCCAAGCAGAAAATCTTAAAGGCACAGAAGCAGACAGTCCCCATGAGCCAGTCTTCCTCACTGGCCTGGATAGACTGAGAGATTTTTCTGGAACCCAGGAAAAAAGGATAGAGTATGATCTTTTGAAGAAGAGATGGGAAAATCAGGAGGACTACAAAGATGTTGTGAGGTTATGCAGAAAGAAAATTAGAATAACCAAACCCCAGCAAGTACCTTATCTGGCTACTGCCATAGAAGACAATAAAAAMTGTTTCTATAGTTACATCAACAACAGAAGGAGGGCTAAGGAGAGTTGTATGAAATTAAACAAGGCAAAGTGCTGCGTCCTGCACTTGGGTCACAGCAACCCCRTGCAGAGTTACAGGCTTAGGGAAGGGTGGTTGGAAAAAAGGGACCTGGGAGTTTGGTCACTGCCAGCTGAAYATGAGCAATGTGTGCCCAGGTGGCCAARAAGGCCAATGGCACCTGGYCTGTATCAGAAATAGCGTGGCCAGCAGGGCCAGGGCAGTGATTGTCCCCCTGTACTCTGCCCTGGTGAGGTCATACCTGGAGTGCTGTGTCCAGTTCTGGCCCTTTCTCTACAAGAAAGACTTTGAGGTGCTGGAGCACGTCCACAGAAGGGTAACACAGCTGGAGAAGGGTCTGGAGCACAARTCTATGAGGAAAAGTTCAGGGAGCTGAGGAGGCTCAGGGGGTCCTTATCACTCTCTACAATTACCTGAAAAGAGGGTGGATCAAGGTGGGGGTTGGATGGTCTCTTCTCCAACTATGTAACAAGAGACAGGATAAGAGRAGATGGCATCCAGTTGTACCTGGGGAGGTTTAGATTGAATATTAGGAAAAAAAATCTTCACTGCAAGAATTGTGAAGCATTGAAACAGGCTGCCCAGGAAGTGATGGTGCCACCATCCCTGGAGGAATCTAAAAGATTTGTAGATGTGGCACTTTGAGGGGCATGGTTTACTGACGGACTTGTCAGTTGGACTCAATGAGCTTAAGGATTTTTTTCATCCGAAATGATTGCATGGTTCTACRATTCTRAGAAATTAAGAAGATACATAAGTAGGAAAGCATACCAAACAAGTGAAGTCACAGTAGTTATTGTTTTCTCCCAGATTCRAATGTGTTAAGGAAGGGTAGAAATGACAAGCGGAGCATTAAAATAGTCACAACACTCAGATAAACACCATCCTGAAGCTTGCTCTTTCCTTTGATCAGTGATGTGGTGCTTGAAAAAGAAAATGCACGCATCAAACAATGGACTGTCAGTTCAGAGTTATGCTGCTTTTCATGGGCATTTTCATAAGCATTTTAAGTATGATTCCTCTCTTTCTAGCAGTGATTTCTGCATTYAGTCATTGCCAAAAGAAGTTTGTGACCAAACAGATCATCGGGACTAACATGCTCCATTTCAGCGATGATAATGTAACATGTAGGGCTGTAGTTAACATTTTCTTTATTAAAGCTGCTCTATCCAGGATGGTGAGCACACTAATACTTACCCAAATAGCTCAGTAAATCTCAGCYATGCTTTTTTTAATGTTGTGCATTAGTCAATAAGTAATTTCTCTATACTGTCGATCTGTGTATGAATGTATGATCTGTGACACCTGTCAGAGTCTTTTCTCCAGGACAGCTTAAAGATGACTGAACAAGCCAGTGTTCAAAAGAGGGGTTGTGAAAGGGCCTCTCCGAGTTTGAAATGAGAAGATAAAGTATGTGGTCAAATCTAAGGCCATGAAGGAAGACTCTTTTCCACGGAACCTCAGTGAAATTACTCCAGACTCCAGCCACTGATCTGAAATCACATATTGGCACCCTTCCTTACCGACACAGGTGGACTGCCTCACTATTGCTAAACTTAGATAATGTTCTCTTTGCCTTACCTCTATGTTATTAGGTAGATGATCCAGACAGGCTTATCAMTGGCTTCCCTGAAAATTGTGATTGCCCCCAGCTAAGCATTTTATATTCTTTTCAAGCCTTTTGTGGGAGGCAGAACTTCTTATTCTCACACCTCCACGAAACATGGGGATTTCTTGCCTTTTGGAGACAAGACATATTTCCGTATCCATATATTCTACTGTTTTTCTCTCCCTCTTACCTTGACAAGTGTATTCTCAGTATTTGCACTTTCTGTGAACCCCATGACTCCTGGCAGCAGCAGTATATTTCCATATATTGCGTCAACAGCTATGTTAGATGAAGATAGAGTTTAAGTAATTGTTTTGCTAGCTGAATGGCTTTAGATGGCAAACAGAAATAATTGTCTTTTATCCCTTGGTAAAAGAAGTGTAGAAAGCCAGATCAAGTGTAAGTTTAAAAGAAAAAACAGATTAAGTAACTCAGTAAATAAGGAAGAAGAGAATTGCACACTATTTGCAGTATGCTTATATCTGAATTAATTTGACAAGACATACATTTTAACCATACAAAACCCAAAAACATATCTAAGTCTTTTTCCTATGYGAATGCAATGAATTGGTGGCTCTTAGTTACATTTAAAGCTAAAGGAAAAATCCCTATCTAGCTGAAGACTCTAATTGATTGTTCCGACACACAAACTGGCAAAAATATAACCTTATGGGCTTCATAGATTTCCATAATTAATGTGTTCTGGCACTTTACTGCCATTGTTGCTGAATGCATATAACTCTTCTGAGGGGCTGGAGGCAATTCTTATTCATCCTTCATTAAATGTTATCATGACCTGATGCTGCATTGATGGCCCTCCTCAATCTGCTTATAGCTATTGTTCATTTACAAGAACAATGAACAATTAATAGATGGAAGAAAGGCTTTGTTTGCCTTATGTTGTCAGCTGGACAAAGGAAGATGTTAATGCTGTTTTACAGTCGACATGATATATTATCTAAGCTGCATTTGGTTTCCTTCTTTAATTTGCTAAGTGCTTCACAATTTTCCTCCTTCTGTCTCCACTATTGGGTTTACAGCTGACTACTGTTTACCATTTTCTCTGATGATTTTTGATTTCTTTTTCCATAGTTAGAAGCAACAAGGAATTTTTTTCTCTGAYATATGCAAAACAAGTTTCTCTGCTTCTGTGTCTGTGGAAATTGGACTGATGGGGTGGGACAAGCTGAAAACTTTCCGTTTAGTGTCATTAATGTTTCTCCAGAAGCTTAACATGCAGGGGCATTATGACTATTAAGATATTTAACCTTTCCTTTAAAAGCAAAGTAGATTCCAGCAACTGGATCACTCACTAAATTTTAGATTTACATCATGAGTTAGTCTGGCTCTAGCCAATATGACTCAAACATGACCTGAAAGACTGACATTTCTGCACAATATTGCATCTTTCCCCATATTTTCACTGCCTGTCGCAAGCTTATTAGAAGTAAGCTTTTCCAGCACTAACTGGAAAAGTTATTTCAGTTTCTGAAAAATGAAAAAAAAGGTAAAATCAGGAAGATTTTGATGTAGAGATGTAAAGAAGTTACCTCTACCTTAGGTTATGTCTACCTAAGTTACTTCTACCTTAATTTCTCCTACCAGGAAAATAACTAAGATCTTTATTTTGGTCCAGATCAACACACATATAGGGTACCCCAAAATATTTGGTTATGTATCCATCCTGGAGAAGACTTATACTCTGCCTTCCTTAAGTTCTGCTTCCTAGAAGTTGCAGTTCATTGTCCCCAAATGSCTGAGAGTAGTGGACCAAATCTGCTATCTTGCAATGTAGACTTGGGTGATCAATCTGAGTTACGCACCCATGTACCTAAAAAAGCAACCTGAACAGGCTGATACACAAAGGGTACATCCTACTGGTCCTTTGCATGTTTTTTTAATATTTCAAGATTTCCACTCCTGTACTTGCCTTTGAAGACAAGACCCTAATGCCTGCAAGACTGTGGATGTTTTGATATGGCAGATAATCAACTGGGAACAAAATAATATCATGTAGCTTACTGAGAAGTCATTTGATAGCATCTATTTTTATCTATATGAAAACCAGATGTCGCAACAACACCTCTTAAATGATGCACACTTTCCTCTCTGGTTTACCACCTTGGAAAATGTGGTAGAGCAGTCACGTCATTGCTTAAGTCATTCAGCAGCCTAGTCATATAATGTTTGCAACACAGCAGCAGCAGCAGCACGGGCTTTCCACAGGTGTTAAATGCATCTGACAATGCAATAGACCTCTTGGGTATATTTACTTCCCAGCTAAAGAGCCTGCTCAGTTTCAGGATGAGGGAGTTGACAACACTCACAACCCTGTGAGTCTCATGCTTTTGGGTGGTGCCCACAAGAAAGCCCAGTTGACTCCAGGAGCTTGCCAGAGAGCCCTGCTATTTCTACATTTTGGCCACGAAGGACAGCCACACTGTTTCTGTTGGAAACAGCTGTTGTGGGTGCCAGAGAAACTGCAGTTTTTGCAGTCTGTGATCAGAGGATCCCTTAGGCAGAGCAAAGCTGCCGCCCTATTTCAGCAGTGTATTCACTGCATTTCTGCTCTGCCTAGAAAACTGCTGCTAAATTCCCAGAAATTCACTTAGTACCTCTGCTTTTCTGCTTTGCAGGAATGCTTGCCTGTAGTGGAAAGCCACAGGGGATAGACAACCMTATAAACCAAGATTTACACCCCTGTCAACAGACCCCCTCCACTGGGTACACAGGATTTCAGGGCAATCACACAATAACTCCATGTTTACACAGTAATATCCTGGCAGTACACTGGCCTTTTCATAATGCTTCTTATAAAGAGAGTTCAGAKAGAAAACCTGTTCAAAGATTCATTGCCAAAGTTCTGTAATTCCAGGTAAATCCCTTTCTGAAAGTTGACTTCACTTCTAGTTCAAATCTCCCATCTAACATGTGAATGTCAACCTCTTGTTGAACCCCATATGTGCAGAGCACACAGTTCCTGCATGTAAGGCTTCTGATGCAGTATCTGCACTGCTTTAGCAGAATTCCCCCCAAATGACTGTCTTACCTTTTTAGAACAAARAGCTGCTGGCATGCATGCTCTGAGGAGCATCTGTTTACCGGCTGTGTTCAAAGGGTTTGATAACACGTTATAAAACTCCAGCAGACTGAACAGCAGCTGTTCTCTATCAATTTCATATATTTGTTCCAGAGAAGGGAGAGGATTTTACTAAGAAGAAAAATAGAGTAGACAATAATACCACCCAAAAAAATGATWTATTTTTAAATAATGAAAAAAAAACCACAGCCATATCATCCCTTAGGGACCCATTGGGGCAGTTGTTTTCTGTGGATTTATCAATAATAATTTCTGCAAAGAGTAAAATTAAAGGAAGTGTCTTTTTTGAGGCTGGGTATAACAGAGGAATGCAAATCCAAGGCCCAGATAACTGAGCACTATGAATTCCATGTTGRTGCCCCACAAAATCCTCTCTGTCTATGTAATTAATTGGAATTTTGTTTCATAAATTTTAATGTGAGAAACATGGCGTTCTAGACAAACAAGAATGCAGGCGTATCCTCTGCATAACATTGGC
Organism: Cardinalis cardinalis; assembly: GCA_014549065.1. Lineage (NCBI taxonomy): Eukaryota > Metazoa > Chordata > Aves > Passeriformes > Cardinalidae > Cardinalis > Cardinalis cardinalis. The sequence goes on from JACDOX010000140.1 coordinate 638,204, forward strand.
ATTTTAAACAGCCTCAGCCTCTCTATTCTGAAAAAAAAACAAGGAAGGAAGTGATTACTGCAGGATTTGTACAACTGTGGAGCCCAGCTGATAATGCTGATAATAATAAAACTCCCTCTGTGTAGCTGTGTTCTCACCAGGAGAACTCAAAGAGGTTCTTTGTTTGCTTGTTTGTTTTACAAAAGAGGTTTGTACCATTAGTCCCTTTTTCCAGATGGTGAAGTTGAGGCATGAAGGAGTGAAATCTTGCAGAAATGGCTAGGAAAACAATCCAAGTGTTCCAGCCCCTAAGGTCTTATCTCTCTTCAGTACACCATCTTGTTCTTTCATACAGTAAAAGGGGATGTCCCAAAGGAAAGTCTRCAACCTAGCACTTCCTCCTTGTATGGATTAAATACAGCTAAAGAAAAGGTCCYTTTTTTAGCATAAACCATGAGGCAGCCTAGGGATGTGTAAGGGAAAGAAAAAGGTTAATCTAATACAAAGTAGTCAAAGATTTTAGCCAGGTAGAATATTCTTGCTTCAGAGATTTTCACTGGTAACAAATGCTTCAATTAAACCTATTAATTAAAAAAMCCCAAATGCAAAATAAAAAAAGAAACAAAACCCAAAAATCCCAGGGAGCAGTATGCCTTAATACAATGTCTTGTTATGCATTGTTCCTGGTGACGGAAATCACATACTCCTGTCCAAGATACATCCTGCCATTAATGACAGGTATGGAAAAATATTGAATAGGAAAATTATAGTAAAAGGATCTTCTGAATTCACATATGAACCAAAATATAAACTTTCCTTGCATGCCTGTTCAAGTTTTGGAAAAATGATATGTTTTATGGAAATACTGTGGAAAACCAAAAGTTTCACTGTATCACCAATTGTCTTACAAAGAATTGTGAAAGCATACATACCTGAAAAAAAGTYTATCATGATACAGTGAATTGAATCTTTTTAGAAAGATTTTGCACAATTAAGGAAAAAATATACCATTGAAAAATACTTTCCCTTTAGATCTCATGTTGACATCATTGTGAGGATGTCAACAGAAGCAATTAAAGAAGGACTCCATAGGTTCTTGAGACAAAGCAATATGTTTCTTAGAATGTTGCCAGGATGATATGAAGAAAGGGAAAATATTAAAAACTTGTGGGATCACTTGCATAAATTAATCTACAACACAAATATTCTTTGTCCTAGGGACGAAAACACAGAGATGAGGTAATTTGTGTGCTTTAATGCTAAGCAATATATGAAAGCAACTGCCCTGACWGGTGCTTATCCTGTTATGTGTGAGACCACCATACTTGTGTAAGTTATGGATATGGGCAGAGAATATTTCCAAAATTAAACATTAATGACCACAGAAAGCAACCATATTTTCTCACAAAGCAATCTGGTCCAGAATGTATGAGCTGAATGGGTCTGACTTTCACTGCATGACTCACGACCAACAAAAGACTTAAGACATCTGTCAAATGTAAAATGCTGGGAAAAATGATGTGTCACTGAAAGCTGTCATTCTTGGTCCAATTTTTGCTTGACCAGTAGTGATCACTTTTTCAAACAGTCAGGAGCTGCACTTTTATCACTGATGGCACAGGTATAAATAAGCACTCCTCCATCTCAACAGTGGCTGGACCTGAATGATATCTGAAAGAAATACAGGCTGACAATCCCCTCCTCTTTTCATGTCAAAGAATATAAAGAAGAGATAATTGACTGGAATTATTGTAATCTTTGTACAAAACAAACTGCAACTAAAATCTCATAGATACTTGAGAGAATATTTTTGCCCTCATTGTTTACTTCTGAAAAGTATTTGTGTCTAGACTGCTCAGTGGATAAGGCATGAAGTTCCATTGATATCTTTCACCATGTTCCAAGGCAGATCATAACATAGCTTATTAACGAGCTATTAATGTTTATTTATTAGCAAGTATTAGCTTGTTCATTCCATTATTTAACTACTCTTATAGCTTTGCTACTCAAGACAAGCCACAATCAGACTTAAAACATATTATAAACAAACTAGGTCTTGTATAACTTCAAGAAAATATTTTTCCATTTCTAGAATTTGTTTTTAAGTGATGAGAATGTGATTGTTACAGCCTACATGAATTGGGTCCTTCAAACCCATGATCTTTGCTAAACAACTCATACCATGCTAGGTTTCAAAGTGGGCAGAGAGCTGCAATTACATYCACAGAGTTTCTTGTTTCCTTGTTTCTAACAGATCTACATTTACCATTGGCTCAGCAATGCTTACAAGTGGACTTTGTGCTTTTGTTTTGTTGGAAACAAGAACTAGCTGTTACCCTCCAGTCCTCAACATTTTTACTAGAAAACATCTTAAAGTTTCTTTATTAACCAAAAAAATTCCAGGCACACAAAAGGCAGTATAAAGTTTTCCACTGAGTTCCTCAAAATTGAAAGACTTTACTGCACATTTCTGTGAATGGAGGCTTGGGGCTTAAAGAAGACCAATTTCTTGCACTGTGTTAATTTGAAGGTTTGAATCAGCCTTGTACCCAGTCTATGTTTCCTTGTGATGTAATCAACATGCTCCRAGTAAAACCTGAATGCTAAAGGCGSTCCTTTTTGGACAGAGAAAAATAGTGAAAAAAACCCAGAGTAAAGCTACATAGAAATTAGGAACAAGAATCTCAGAACTTGTTTCATTGGATGTCTCACTRTTGTTTGAAAAAGTAGGAAAAAGCTGCATGGATCCCTAGTATCTCTCTTACCTTGAACAGATTTTACTCCTCAAACAAAGTTCACAGCACACTATCATGATGGATTGGTGCCACCTGTCAGATGGGTCTGATGCATATAAASAAGACCATTGAATCAGGCAGGGTCTCGTCTCCCCATGTTGTAAAACCGATAAGAGTACTGGTTCTGTGAGAAACATTGGATATTAGAGCAGCCAGGCTTGTGCTGCTCCTGTTGAGTCGCAGTTACTCTGATTCATTTATATGATGATGAAAAAGCAATTGCAAATGAATGAAATGGATAGCATATTTAAAAGCAAAATCAACACTGTTCCCTGCACATGGATATCCTCCTGTCACTCAGACACACTGTTTCAGCSTGTACTGGTTTTTCAAGCCAGGGAGACCAAAACACCATGTGATGAAATCCAATATTGTCTTCTAACCTGAGTGTTCAGCGCTGGTTAAGCTGTTATGCAACCCTGACATTTCCAAACAGAAAGTGCTGGATCYGCTTCCTTGTTTGCAGGGTGTACAGCCCTGCCCAGCACACAGGGAGCAGAGGGAAAGCAGCACTCAGTGTTAGTCCAGCAGGAGTAAGTTCTGTTTAGCCCATCTGGTGGGTTTTGGCTATAGCTGCTACTCCAGAATTCCTCATCCCACCTCCCTCCATCAGCAGGTGTGGGTCAGTGCTGTTGTGGTTCTTCCATGGACAATGCACAGAGGGGGCCTCAGTTTTCTCAGCCCTCTATAGCATCCTCCAATAAGGAAACCAAACCATAAGTCCATTGGCACCATGTCCATTCCGTTTTCTCCCTCCCTCATCACTGTCCCTTTTCCTCCCTTCTCACTTCTTGTGTACTACCAAGAAAGCCCTCAGATAAGGTGCTGACAGCTCATCATTCTTTTCTTTGCTCTTTATTTTCATCTTTGGTTTTGTTTGGTTTGGCTTGTAAGGCTTAAAAAATAAGAAGCTTCTGGAAATCAGCTTGTGCAGTCTACCATAACTTRGGATTACTTTTAATTACTCCTTAAATGAAGGTAGTATTCTTTCTTTTTGTCTTATCCCAGTCATCACCATCACCAACATATGGACGTAGACAGTATATGAAGATTATAAGGGATGCTATTTCTGCTTTTTTTTTTTAATCATTCTGCTAAGATACATTACTGCAGATACTGAGGCAACTGGAGCATTAAAGATGCAGAGATCAGGCCTAAGGMATAACTTTTTTTCTGAGGAAAGCTGGAATACAAACATTTAAATACCTTTTCCTAAATTTATTGAGCCTTACCCAATTAAAGTCATTGAGAGTTTTGAAGAAAATAGCACAGAAAGGAATGATGTAGTCRGAGTTGTAAATAATTAGAATGAGCAAGGATAAACAGTTGCTAATTTCATCAGATACTCTAGGGCCATATCAATTATGTCCTGACCAAACTTTAAAAGCCAGCTGATTAACTTAATTATCAAGAAAAAGACTGAACAGGGCAGCTAAATAGGACAAAAGTTACTGTTAGCTTTTGTTATGCAGCAAAGCCAGAGCGTTGGAGGATTGATGCTTCTGTACGAAAGGAGAAGAAGCTGATATGGCCTCTCATGGCAATGATTCTGAAAACATAGCAAACAAATAAGGTCTGCCTTTTATACCTGAATTCATGGTGAACAATAAGGTGTAACAAAACCAGATGATATATTAGCAAAGACAAGATTTATGGCTTGTTAAAGAAAGTTATTGTTAACAGACTCATGTTTAAAAATTATTCTGGTCTTGGGGCCAGCTGATAGCTGAGCACAAAAGATTTTTAATACATTAGGTTTAATGTGACTCAGTTAATTAATAAAAAAAAAAAGGTTGTTAATGTGGGACATAATTTTTAGGCACTTTCAAGACACCATGCCTTCATCTTAGTACCTCAGAGTTATGAGTCAGATACTGATATTTTGCCCTAGGTTCTTATGGTTGGAGGATTCCAATTTTGGTGCAGCACTTGATGCATGTAATTAAATGAGTCTGTTATTTGTAGGCAATATTGAGACAAGGATACTGCATGTTTCTGTGCAGAACTTGGAGGCTATGGTGCAAGGGACCACCTGTTGTGGGAAAGGGCAAAGCACCCTAAACAATKAATGCCCTAGGGTTTGAGATATCAGAACATCCTGTGCATGGTAACTCTTTGTATCATCTACCACCCTTTTTAATATTGTATTAGGGGAAGAGCCCAAAGAGTGGTATCTACCCATTGCTACAGAAAAAAATGGTAGAAGCCTTCACACCTTAGTTAAGGTAGGGATGAGGAAAAAGAGAAAAAGGTTAAGACAAGTTTCTAAATCTGCGCTTTTAAGTTAGTAGATGTTGGACCTTTGCRTCCTAAATTTCTAAGAAATACCTACTGATCAAGTACTAAGAATGCTGATTTTCAATAATCTAGCTGGGTAAATTCCAGAACATGCCCAGTCATCAGTCAAATAAAAACCTGCAAGAGGAAGGTGTTATTTATAAAGAATTTAAATTAGGGAAAAAGAGCTTGTGTCAATAAATATAAACTGCAGGGAGAATGATAGTTAAAGTTGTTATTCCTTTCACTCACTCACATGATTAGCTTAGAGTAGTTATATCATTAGATTGTTATGTATTTTCTAATCACAACATTTATGTATTGAAGACATAAAATAAAATAGTGATTAGCTTCTTGAACCATATCAAAAAGTGTTCAATTGCAGCAATGATAATTGAGTGTTTGTTTCCAGTGAGAATCCCCAGAAGACAGATTTTGAAAAGATGAGGACTTTTCTTATGGTTTTTGTAAGGATATAACAATTAGCAGAATGGTAATCAATTAAAAGATGAAACCTTCAGTACAGAGCAAGGGGGATTGCTTGCTAAACAATATAAATTCTACTTGTTTTCTAAAAAACGCAAATAAAAAGATACATGCAGAAAACCACAATGCAAGTGGACTTTTCAATAGAGGAAACAGCTACTCTGAAAACAACACCAGGTCCATTGGACAGTCAGCTCATTCTCAGCCATCTGGGAAGCCCTGGGTCCAGAAGGAATGGGCCACTGCTGACTGGGAGAAAAGTCCTGGGAGATCCTGCCTCTGAAGCGGAGAAGGACAGAGGTATCTTCCCTGCACTGGGCATGCAGAGGCTGCCTGACTGCTGGTAAACTCTCATTGACATCACATGGTGAAAAGTGAGAGAGGGCTCAGTCTAGTTTGTTTAGGCTAGACTTTGATATACCTATAAACAGGGTACAATAAAAGCTAAATTTGATAAATGTGAGGTTGCCAGTATGTCAACGAGAATGTGTATTAGGGTTCAATTAGTGCAATTAGGAGCTGCATTAATACAGGCAAAGAATAAGGATATTATCTAAAGCTAGAATTCAATTTTAAATACAAATGAAACAAGAAAAATTACTGTTTTGCTGGTTTAATTTATCAGCTCATTTCCTTTACTGAAAACATATTTTCTTGGCAACATTGTGTCTGATAAATGTGTCCTCCATGCATTTTGCTAACATAGTCATATTTGTTATAAATCTAATCTTCTAATACTTCTAATCAGCTTTAAAATTTCAGAAAAATGTAAGTGTAGACCAGGCTCATATTAGCCTTATCAGTCATCAGGGTTTTTTTGATAATTTGGSCTCTAGGATAGCCTTGATTCATTGTAAAATGTTATAACTCATAAAGCCCATGCTTACGACATCCAGAAGTTTCTCAAAATTCTTTTCTTTATGCTCCCACTTGAACTATGCTAAAGACACCAAGACATTTGTTATGACTTCAAGTCTGGTATAGTTCTATACCATTCTTTGAAGGACCTCCTGKTTTGCAACACTCTAAGTGACGCATGTCAACCTGAAGACTTCACAGAGGTACTGTTACCTGTTCAGAATGTGCCAAAATAGAAATTCTACTGGTAGAATGGAGTAATTTCAGACTAAAGTCTAGGTCTRTCAGTAATAAAAACTACAAGGGAAAACATACTAGTTAAAAGATCCTTTGTCATTTTGTCAAGCCAAAAGTGTTTTAATTCTCCTAATATAAACAGCTTTTAAAGTCTAACTTTCCAGACATATCAAAACAATCAGTATTTTATTAGAGACCAGATTTGATAAACTTTGAGATTCCACATCTCATAAAATCTCTATCTATGACTATATAATCCTATTTTCTTCATGCACATAAATAAATGWACTCTAACAGATTCTTCCCCTGTCCACATTACACTAAAAGAAGTTGGAGACTATGCTCTGAGGATATTGTGGTAGATTGTAGTGCACACTGCAATATCCAAAAACTGGATTTGGATCATTTGGTGTGCTGTGCAGTCTATAAGTAGTATGATGCACTAAGTAAATGTTCTGGTGAGCACACCATAGGATGATAGTTACAGACAATGGATATGCTCCTAAAATACAAATTTAGCTATCAAACTGCAAAACAAATTTGATGAAGGTCACAGGTCTAGTGAGTGCTGAATGTGCTTTATTGYGAAGACTTTAAAAAAGCCCAGAGTCTGAGACAGCTCAAGCTTGTAGTCAGTGAAAAAACAATCACTAAAAGCTTAACACCCTATAACCTCTTTTTTATTTTTGAGCTCTAAAACATTGATTTAATTTTCTTCTCTTTAGTGACTTCAGATTTTGAATCCAAAAAGATTTTTCAAACAACCTGAATAAAATCARTGCCTTTACTGGAAACTTTTTCTAAGTTGACTACAAATCTAGAAGAWCCCTGGCTGAATATTACTGGAATTATTGGTATTACTGAATTCAAGAACTGCAGAAAAAATGCAGTTAAGCCTGTATTTAGACTGCAAAATGTCATGCATTACTCTGTAAGTTCACTTGACAGGTTTGAAAAGGCAATTAACAGACAAGAAAAAGCTTTGGATATACCTATGGATTGGAATAGAGAGGGAGGAAACAGGTAAGGGTAAAAGAGTATTATTTATTTTCCAAGAACACGAAAAAGGKCAGAATTCCTAAAAAATGGTTTTAAAAAAGGAGCATAAGGAGTAGGTAACAACCTAGGAAAAAAAACCCCCAAAACATTTGTGTGTGATATGTAAAAGACAGTATGAAGAAAGCAAGAAAGAAAAAAATAAGAATCACAGAATTGTAGAATCACAGATGACACCAAAAAGAACATTTAGTCCAGTCCCTGTTCATGCAGGCTAGAGCCAGTTGCTCATGACCATGGCAAGTCAGGTTTTGAATATTTCTGTGATTGRAGACTCTACAACCTCACTGTGCAATGTCTGGGCAGTTTCTCTCCTCAACCACCTTCACTGTAAAAATACAYTTTCCTGTATTTGGATACAATTTTTTGTGCTTCCATTTTGTGATTATTGCCTCTTGTCCTACCACTGGACACCAYTGAGAAGAGTCTGGTCTCTCTTCTTTCTCCATCAGGTGTTCAGACATCTCCTCTTCCCTGGTTTGAACAGATMCAGCTCTCTCAGTGTCCCCTTGTATGAGAGAGGTCTCATCGTTCATCATCTTCACAGTACTTTACTGGACTTGCTGCAATAGCTCTGCRTCTCTCTTGCACTGGGAAGCCCAGAATTGCTTGCTCTCACCTGTTTTTTATTTTATTTTTCAGATGGTTGAGATGGGAGTCCTGAGCAGGAGGACAGGAGATGAACTTTAAAAATAAACAAGTTCTCTTGGACTACTCTTCTTTACAGGACCATACCACATGAGATTCCTCCAAGCAGATCCTTGAACATGTGAAAGACTTTTATTCTGACATCCAGGGTAATGATCCTGGTTTTTGTCCTGCTTCCCCCTAGCCAAAGGTTAAAAAGTGAAGAAGGAAATAGAAAAGAAGCAGTGAGAAGATGAAATTAAGATTTCTATCCTTCTACTTTACTTCTTTTTATACTTCTCCCTTCTTGCTTTTCCTTGCTTCTAGCTGTGTCAAACACTTTAGAATCATTTAGTTTGGAAAAGACCTGTAAGATTGTAGTAAACCCCACAGATTTACCAAAAGCACCATGGAGAATTTAACAAAGAAATGCTGACTCAAGCAACTTCAAAGGTCCTGACCTCCCTGCCTCAGAAACTCTTTTACCCCTCTAAAGAAAAAATTGTACTAACCCTACTATTGGTCAGTTATGTATGTAATTAACCCTTTGCCATTGGTCAGACTTGGATCCTGGCCAAGGCTATAAAAATAGCATGCCTGCCTTACTAACCTAGAGAAGCTGCTGACATGAGCCCCTTTGCGGAACCCTGAGCAAAGAATACGTCGCGGAATACCTCATGCTTTGCCTCTTCTCCCTCTCTCYGTCTGCTGAAGCCGAAAGCCCAGGGCGAGCACCAGCAAGCTAARCTGAGATCACAAGAGCTGRCAATCACTCTGCATGCTGGCCGCTTGACCCCAAGGCTTATTGGTCCTAGAGCCAGCTCCGGCGCTTCTWCTCCSTGGACAGTTAGCCCCAGGCTAAGCTGYTCTTATAATAAGACCAAATATTAGGATTTATAAGATCACCAAGTCAAACCATTAACCCAACRCTGACTTTTCCAACACCAAACCATGTCCGTAAGTGCCGCATCCAGGGATGGTGACTCCACCACTTCCCTGCTGAAGGGCCTGGCAACCCTTTCCATKAATAAATTTTTCCTAATATCCAATCTAAACCTCCACTAGCACAATTGGAGTAAATTTCCTCTTTTCCTATTGCTTGTTACTTGGGAGAAAAAAAAATTACCCCTGCTTTGTTACAGTGTCCTTTCAGATAGTTGTAGAGAGAGATAAGCCTCCTTTTCTCCAGGTTAAACACCCCCACCTCCCTCAGCTTCTCCYCACGAAGCTCCAGCCCCTTTCCCAGCTCTGCTGCCCTTCTTTGGACATGCTCCATCACCTCAATGTCCTTGTTGTAGTGGGGGCCCCAACATTTAAACACGGCATTCAAGGTGTGGCCTCACCAGTGCTGAGTTCAGGGGCAATCACTGCTCTAGTCCTGCTGGATACACCATTTCTTATAAAACCAATTGATGCTTTTAATATTTACATTACTTTTAATGAACCGAACTGAATACTTATAATGTATGATACAATTGCATAATTTTAATGAAGTGAARATACATGAGAGAAACAACCTGCCAGACACCTAAATTTGTTTTAAAAAATGAAATTCTAACTATATGATTTACAGTTTTAGAGATGATCTGAAGACCAATTCATTCGGGTACAGAGGTTTTATTTGTTTGATGACAAGTGAAACATTTTCAGATTAGTTTCCAACCGATACATTGTAATAAAATGTGAACAGCATTGTCAGCTACACCCCTCTTAATCCATGGCTCAAATAAAATGCATTCCACATGAATGCTTGCAAGGCACTGGGAAACTTGCCAAACCAAAACCATAAGGAATTGTACATTTAATTCCTTATAGTGGAAAGTCAGGGAAAACTCTTATGTTATTTGAACTGTATTATTTGAAAATTATGGCAATCTTTTGAAAGTTGGGATTGAAATACAGCTTCCATTCATATGACATCATGAAAAACAGATGAACAATTTTCCTAGTGTTTAAGGCACAGTCTGATGACAGGTAAGAAATGTTGTTGGAGACAACAGGAGAGATTATTCTGGGGAAGTTCTTCCCTTTCCACTTCTCCCACCCTTGTGTTTCTTTTCACATCCCAATTCACTGCAGACATTTTCTACTTCATTGTTTGTACTCCCAAGAACATGGTTTCCCTTCATGGACATTTGTGCCTTCATCCCATTCAGTCATAGTCACAGTCTTAACCATCAAGAACTACTACACAGTAGATACAGACTAAGAAGAAGAAGATACAGAATCTGCAGTAGAACACAGTGAGTTTAACAGATGTCACAAGCAGACTGATCTGGAAAGCATTAGACACTTCACCTTTAACTAGACTTAACCAAATTATCTGAGAAAAAAACATGGAACTTTTAAAAAATTGTATTTTTAAAAAAGTTACATATAATTTCTAAAGTAAATTGTGTCTAGCAGATGCAGCAGCTACTTGGTGGGACTACCACTCTACTTAGTTTCCCAACCATTTGTTTTAACCAAAATGCTGCCTGATGTCCCAAAATCACTTGGTTCAGTGAGACCGGGAACTTCCGGGATTTAAATGTYGCTCCTGAAAAAATCATACTTTCCAGTGAAATCCAGTTTATGAGAARCTATGCTGCTGCTCTGCTCCTTCCTAACACTGGCTGTTTTATCTGAAGAAGGAATAATTTTGAATTCTTCCTTCGCATTTGAACAGCCCCGTACCTTGTAGGAAACAATCCAGCAAGTATTTTCAATATAAGCAATGGGGATATGATGTCTACTTTCACTGCAGCTTCCAGCCTCTTTATGTTTTTTATTTCCTTCTTTTATCAGATTTCTCTTCCTTGACCTGCTAACTTTCAAAGAATTAGCTGATTAAACTACAGAAGACATTAATTAATCATGTATTATGCTCATGTCTTCTTGCAGAATCTCCTCCAATACATCAACACTTGTGTTGGACCTAGGTCACCAGGACAGACTCAGTTCCTACTGCCAGTAGCACAARTATGCCATACAGAATAGGAGATACCAATTTTCTTTCCTGGGGATTTCTGTCAGCTATAAGTAAGCCCAGGAGCTTATGAGGATTTTTCTCTCTACAATAATAACAGCCACGGCCCTTTTTTCACATCTGCAGTAACTGACCTCTTCACACACTCTATGTCTGTGGGTAAAACATGAGACTGGGGGCAATGCTGATCCCTCATTTTACCTCTCCTTCATACCAGCTTGCTCAAATAAGGCCAGATTAGTCATTTCTCTGYGTCTGAGTTCTCAAAGGGGACTAGTCAGACACAGTCGTATCTTTAGTCATGGTCATAGTCAGGAAACAGTCAGAATTGGTTAGAAGTAATGGGAAAACTTTAAAATACATTCCATTTTCATRTTTTTATTACTGTTGACAGTACTGGTGTTAAGAAATATTCCTTGCATAGCCTGTGATGCTACCCAGATAAGACAAGATAAAGAGATTCAAAGTTTTCATATGGCCCATAAATACATGCTTATTTTCATGATATTCATGATACTCATCCATGGGAAAAAAATCCTTTGGCACTGTGTGAAGTCCCCTATACCAAAATAATCTCTTTTTTTTCTCAAATCTGTGTGGACTTGGAACAATTCTTGCAGTTATTTTCTTGTTTGCTTTTTACCACCAGTAACATATTTTTTTTATAGGTGACTTATTTTATTCTTTCAGTAGTCAGAACAATAGAAGAGYGTGTGACCACTTCTTGCAGACTCAGAATAATCAGAAACTGAGATAAAGCAACAACATGTGAACTAGAAACTTAATTGTGTAATTGATCATTCTGCTCAGTAATCTCTAGCAAATTGACAAAACCAATCTTTAAAAATTTGGCTACAAGTAGTAAGTGTGCAAAGCAATTTATTAAGCTGGAGAGGAAGTGAACTATGCACCTGTATCTTGAAATCTRAAACACTTTTTCTTTTTAAGGGAAGATATACCAGAAGGATGAGGGCAATAAACATAGGTAATTACCTGTCCACAGGTAACACTGCTGCCACTTCTGTAAAACACAGATCCAAAAGAGCAGTCTATGGAAATAACTATGAAAATATGAAAAGTCCTTCCAAGTTGGAAGCCAGATGTTGCAGAAATGAAACCACAGTTTGCAATCATTAAGCTGCAATTCCCAGCTGATTTCTTTATTCGGGGACCATGTTGAGCTGATGCAACTGTTTATTCTGATATTGCTTTTTTTTATGGTACAGATAACAGGATGTGACACAATGAAAATTTTATAAATTCAAAATTCYTCCTTTGTTTACTTGTCTGTAATGAGTAGCTATTATACCATGCTTCTCTTAACAAATAAGCCTTGAATTTTTTTACTGTATTAGTAATACTTGAGTCAATAAACAGCTTTTTTTAAAGCTGCAATGTACTAAGGGAAATATTCTCATCATGTGATCAAGATATCTTTTAAACCATATTAAAAAGCCAAATAAGAAGGGAAAAAAATATAATACCCAAGCTTGATGGAATGTCATTATGCAATTTAATTAACTTCAAAAAGTCTCCATTTTCTCATGCTCTTAAGTCTTGCTCAATGCTTACAGGAATGSTCATTTTTCAGATTAGTTTCTCCAAGTGAGAGATTTTAACATGCTCCATTTCAGAGCTGGCAGCTCTGACGATAAAATTTTTAGCTACACTCTTCACCTTTCTCTTGGAATAAAAAACGTGAGGTATGTGACATGCAAAATGAGTTCAGCCCTGTAGAAAGTGCTGTAGAGACTCAACACTACTAAGATCAATAGAAATGAATACATGAAACATGATGAAAATCCTTGCTTTTGACAATWTTCAGGTCATGTAGTTCACAGAGCAAGAAGATGGATGGGAAACTGAGAGAGATCAGTCAAAGATAGATTAAAAAAGAATGTTACAGCTGTGAAACATTCTGCAACAAACAGAAAGCTTTGTTACAGGGTTGTAAAGCTACACCTAATAGAAGTTYTACCAGCTCTACAGAGATATGAAGAGGAAAGATGTTTTGACAGCAGTGTTCTCTGGCTGCTGAATGATTTACTATCCAGGAAACATTAGTCAAGTAATAGTTGAGCTGAAGTATTTTATATAATCTCAGAGGCAGAACAGCTCTGTTTGACACAAGCTCTTACACAGTGTCATTTGCAAGCATTTTGTGGAACRCCACAGGTTTACAGGCAGGAAGATTTCCTTGCCAAGAAGGATATATTCAACACWCACCTAACCCTTGTACGTCAGTGACTGCCTTGTACTGATCTCCTGAATGTTTTTCACAATCTATTTGAAATGCTACTGCTTTTGCTCTATTTTGAAATGCAACCTGATAAAGCCAAAGTTTCACATAAATCACGTATGTCAGTTTGGTTTATCATAAGGTTAAGAGGGAAGAAGGTGTTCCACTGTCCTTAAAGAGATGCTGATATTTGAAAAGCTGAAGCTTTGAAGCTGTTCCTTGGTTCTAAGAACCTTTTACCACAGGCATCTTGCAGAATGTTGCTACTTAGCTCAGCATCCTTCTTGGAAAATGATGCTTGAACATCAAACAGGATACTAAAAGCCAAATAGTTTCTCCRGCCTGCCAGAGGTGGCCACAAATAGCTGGCTCCACACACCAGAATGACTGGGAGCCTGGAGCAGGCAGCATGGACAGGGACACACTCACCTCTAGGGCCGGGTACAGCAGTGCTCAAAGAGCTTCCCCTGCCTGTGGATGGGGGCAGGAGGGAGAGAGGAGTGGGCTCAAGTGGACTCTCAGGAGCCAACAAGACCTACTCAGAGGCAGAAATTGGCCTGTCTCCACCAGTGTCCTGACACTGGAACTTTCTGGTGGCAGGTGCATCTTGGCTTTGAAAATGATCAAGTTAAATTGCATCATTTTAAAAAAAATGAAAGAGAAAAAAATTTATACCTTTTCAYTGGCAAATAAAATCACCTAAATCAAACATTAGAAACCCAAAAATGTCTGGATGAAAAATTAGCCTATTGTGCAGCTCTGTTTAATTAAACCAAAATAAGGAAGCTAACTAAAAAATTAGGCTGTAGGATTGGAAGCAAAAGAGAAGGATGAGACAAGAAGCAAACTCCAGGATGTAAAMTACTATAGTCCTGATCAAAGTGCCTATGAATTGCATGTATTTTCTGGGAATGCTGTGACCTTACCAGCTACTTCGTATCTCTACTTATATCTTCTTTATTGTCCCTGCAGAATATTATTACATATGTTGTCTTTCCCCAACAGAAGCCTCTGATGCAGTGCATACCAGCAATAGGCATACTTTTCATTGAGGGATACAATGGACAAGAGAAATAAGATGGTAAAAAGAAAAAGCACCCTCTTTTTTTCACAGGACATTGTTACTGATAAATGTTAACAGGGAAACATTTCGGGCAGAACTTTGGGCAAACTGACAGAAGGAAAATCCATTAGGGCTAATAAAAGTAAAACTTCATACTCTTGGCTCAGAAATCTCGCAGACTGTAGACGAAAAAAATATGCTTTCTTGGTAATTTTTCACAGGTTTCAGCTATTGATCTTTGTGAGGGAAGGATGGTGAACAGACAGATTTTTCCAGACCAGATATTGGAATCTAGGTAGTCCTTTTCATGATTTGACATAGATTCATATGTTCCCATATATGGTCATGGTTTAAGTGTTAAGTTTAAATACCTGCAAAATTGAAAGGCAGTCTCTCAAAAAGTCACTGACACAAACTCAACATCTTGTTTTTGGAGGATAAGCAGGCAGGCTATTATAACAGAAAGGAGATCATATGGAGGCGAGAAACCTCAGCTGTGAAGCAGAGTGCTTCATGGGTCCTGCTTGTAGGGCTGCTCTAAAAGAGTCACGTATGGGTTTTTTACACATAAGTAAAGAATATGGTGAATGTACAYGTCAAAGAAACAAATTTTTTTATGAACAAATAAAGCAATAGTGTGAATAAGTAATATGAACAAAAGAGCAATACTGTACTCACCCTCAAACTGAAGATTTYCTTCGTTTTATAGGAGAGTTACTCTCAATTTTGTATACATGCTTTGATTTTTTAAAACTTGACTTCAGCTTGCTTCAAAGTGCAGCTACCCAGTATCTACCATTATTTTTAAAAGTTCCTTACCACTATGCCCTACGTGTGTAATCTTTTCTAATTTTCAGAAATGTGTTAAAACCTGAAAGTGTAACTTCTTGTAACTCTTACTTATCCCAGAGGACAGGAGTTAAGTTATTGAGGTACCTAAATTTAGGGGAATATTTCAGTCATCTGTTTTAGAATGGCATTTGAGCTAGCAGAATTTTTGTTTTAAAGGCTAACCAAAAAATGAGTCTTCTGAGCTATGAGGACCTGGTTTGCAAACTTCCTTTGGATTTTTCCAGTTTTTATGCTTTTCCCCTATCATTTTATCATTTTATGACCTTTTATTTGCTATAAAATAAAATAGAATGATTAATGTCAGGTATTAGTTTCCTGCATTGCCCACTCCAAAACAATAATTTTTCATTTCCTTCATTTTTTCCTTTGCTATTCTAACTTTTTTTATGGATTAACAAGGGAAAAAGGGGAAAGAAAAAGTGGAAAAAAAGTTAAGTGTTTCCATTTTATTCTGTTCAGCTGGTTAAATAATAGTTGTAGGCATGACTTTAATATTTCAATTTTCAAACAGACCAAAAGTCTAAATATTTAAACTTTTCACAGAAAAAGAGCTCTGATCCAAAATATTTCACTTCATTGTTTCATGATGATCAACCACTTTGAGCTTCTTCTTTGTGTGCACTGTTGTGTGAATAGGATTAGCGTTGAGCGTGGTTCACTCCATTTTAATGCTCCTATCACACTGTGCCTCCAGGCAAAGGCAGCCCTGATGCATCCCACTGCTCTGTGGATGTGGAATCGGGCTGCAAGGAGGTACATTTCTCTCCTTGGGCACAGGCCCTGGCTGGGCTTTGCCTCCAAGCAGGGAGCTTGGCAATGCAGCTCCCATGATGTGCCATAGGGGTTAATTCAGGACAGACACAGTTGAGGGACATGGTGTGCTGCAAGTTAGTGGAGGTGGAAACTGGAGTAGAAAACACCTGGATTACTGCTTTTCTGAACTTGTGGGTAGATCCAGTGGAGAAATGGAAACTGAGATTCCTGAGCTGTTTTTGTGGGTGCATAAGGAGAGGAAAGGTAATGGAAGCTGAGGAAGAAAAAACTGGCATTCCTGAAAAAAAATAAAACCAAAAGTGAATGCAGCATTCTCTGTCATGAAATGGCTGACATATAAAACTATCTGATGTTTCGTAATCAGTTTGGCCACTTACATTTCTACCTTCAGGTCTCAGGTCAGGTACCAAGGCTGATCATTMTCTGCTTCTCCTTTAGCTCATCTCCATGTGCTCATGAGGACAGTGAGTGCCCTCAAAGCCATGTCACTCTTCTGGGTGTCAGGTAGCAAGATAAGAACCAACTTCATTTTGGGTTAGATCCATTTCTTTTGTCCTGATGGGAATATTTTCACCTATTTTGGGTTTGTAAGTGCTTTTAAATAGCAATATTGGAGGTTTTTTCATTAAAATTTCAGACAGAAATTTATTTATTAATTAACTTCTTGGAGTTAAACCACAGCTAGTTTTTTTTTTGGTTTTTTAAGTTGTTCTTTCTTTAAGTTCACTGATATTTGTACTTAGTTTCATTGAAACARTACTTTTAAATTTAATGCAGCAGTACCTTATTTGTTTGTCAATATTTCTGAATTTAAAGTGGGCCGTAAGTGACACAAAAAAAGAGAAACAGGATGTCTGTAGATTTTTGGAGGAATATATCTAATGAAACTTCAGACTGTAAAAATATGTGGGCCTTTTCTGAGATGGCTCCAGTACTGCTGAGTACTTTCTCTTATATTTAATTTTCTGTTGAAATTTCYATATTTTCTTGAAAATTAGTATAAAGAATTCCTCTGAATAATGACCTTTCCTTTGGTGTGAAAATATATGCTACATTTTTGATGAAAGCCTTAACTTGATTTAATTTATTTTCCTGTTAAATGGTTGATTTTGTTAAGTAGAGTAGCTGAAGAAGGAGGGTCTGGAGTACCAGTCACTCCAGATGCAGTCCACAGGACTGATTAAACATGGGAAGGTCTGACATCAAATTGAGCCTTCAAAAATGCTGTCTGTGCACCTTCCTGTGGTTTCACTGCTCTTTTGCACTAGTTTCTATTTTGTTCTAATTATTCTAATAATTCATAAATACCAGAGCATAGACAATACTGCGAAAAGTATCTCCCCTTCATTTTCTGTTTCTCCTTAGGTATATTTGGACTTGGGACTGTTTGGGAAACTTCAGTGTATCAAGGATTAAGGAAGAAGCCTGAAAATTTTGGATAAATCTGTTTCCTTAATATATTACACAGTGAGAAATTAGATCCCATCAACCTGGGTGAAGTTATTGTCTGAAACATAAGGAGCAGCATATGACCCTTTGAAGAGTCCAACTCTGAGACAACAACCTGATTATTTTGAGAAGGAAGACAATGTTTTTGCATAAAATTCTATCTGGGGCAATATGCCTCCATAGCAAGTTCATTTACAAGCACTTACTGCATGGCATGACCTGCTCTACAAACTATGACAGTCTCAAGGCCTCTCCACTAATCTGATTATTTTTGATAATGGAAAACAATCTTGTCCTCAGCTATGAAAAATACGATTCTGTTTGCAAATCTTATTTTGTAAGACTGCCATTCATTGCTTAAGTGTGTCAGCTACACTAGCTATGAAATTTTGAGTTTAAACAAAAATGAATAGTATGGCAGAATATTTAAAATATCTAAATGTTAAAGTAACCAGATGATTCATAATTATCAGCTTCATCTGCAATTTTTTTTCTTTTACTTTTGCCTTCAATGAGTCATGAGTATGTCTGGATTGCTCTTCAACCCTGAAGGAGTGAAATGCATTCCTAATGGACAACACAAGGGTCACACATACCATGTACATCCCCAAAAATAGAGCTCTTAGTCCTGTTGCTATGAAATTTTTGTCCTTCCAACAGCTTGCTTGTGCCAATTAGCTTTTTGCTCACTGAATAGTTCCATTCACCTCATCAGGGAGGTACGAGTGGCACAGGGAGCTGCTCGTCACGATGGCTCCAGGATGTGGTCCTCTCACAGGGATGGCGCTGTGCTCACAGGGTGCTCTGTAGCCTCCTTAAGCCGATTTCCCTTACAGCTTCTCCCGGATCCTTGCAAAGGCTGCCTTGTATATTTATGGTTAAATGTGTCTTCATTCATTACTGCGAGGTCTTTCCTTCCAAAGGGAAGATTTTGAACTGGAAATTATAAGGTTCTCAAATTCCACAGCCATGGCATCATTTTGAGCTTTAACTGCGGCTTGCGTAACTTCTCATATTTGCTCTTTGCCAGCCTCAAGTGTAGGGAGTTCAACAAGATTCCTTCTCTGAGCTGTATTACACTGTTTCCATTAAGAAAAACAAATTTCAGAGCTGTTGTGACTCAGTTCATATCCTTAGGATCTTTATTTCACATAGCAAACACTTTCCAGTCTGATGTCTGAAAATCCTCTCTAATTAGTGCTCCTTCACAAACTAAGAGGTAAACTATTGTTACGGTGCTGTCTCATTTCATACACTTTTATTGATGCTACGTGGATGATCTGTAACCTTGTGTGCTTTTAAAAAGCAAGAAATATTCCTTTGTTACAACTCACAGGAATAACTTTCAGGGTAATGAGCACTTTGATGTCATGGAAGTCAAAGCACAGAAGCTTGAAAGAACAAGCTATTCTCATTTGGGGAGAGTTGGGTGCATGGGCTGATTTAATATTTCTGTTACAGATGCTGCTCAGCAGCCTCAAGCACGAGGTCTTATTGCACGAGTGGACCTGCAAGACAGTACGTGTAGTTCCCATCTTACACTCCCTGACCAAGGAGATGGGTGGCAGATGAATGTGGGGACATTGTGAGGAGAGATATCCAGATGTATTCATTAACAGCTTTTGAAAAGAGCTAGCAAAGAGCATCCATCTGCACTTTTTATTCAGTGCTTTAAGTAAATACTTTTCTCAGCACTGTATGAGAGAGAGAGMGCAGCATGCAGGGCCATTGAACCAGCTCACAGCGAGGACAGCTAGCACCACAGAAACAGCATCAGGAGGTACTTATTCAGAGCTGCTGCTAAAAAAACAGTAAGAGAAGTTGGCATCCCTGGCAAGGAAGAATGAATGCCTGTTTGTATCCTAAAGCAGCTGTCAGACAGGAAAGTAGACAGCATGTTGTAAGCTTGTTTTGTTTCATTTTTACAGCTACATAACAACAATAAAGAAGAAATTATGTCATCTTCAAAAATATGCAAAAATAAAGAGAACAGAGCATCCAAATGTTTCTTCGAAGTAGTGAAACTTGGACATGTGGTTTTCAATTATTTATTCAAGTCTGTAGTGAGTGCTTAGAGTCTGTTGGTATTGTTTACTATCTAGTAGAGAAGGATCCCACAGACTTGGTATTAAGAAACCCAGCTGTGTTTATTTCTAACCTTTCTGATAGCCAAAACCTGAAATACATGCCATGTACCGTTTTACACAGACTCTATTAATCTGATATAATATTTGTGCCACTGTAAACAAGGCTGGAGAAAACCACCTTCAAAAATGACCACTGATTTCTATGTAGGTGAACAAGCCCATATTGAAACTTGCAAGTCTCCCATCTGAAACAACATGACAAATACCGTGCCAGTGGCTCACACAGAAATAAAGAGGGGACTCAAATTATGGTTTAGTGAATGGCATGCCAACGTGAAAAACTTCTGTTTGTTGAAGTACTCAGGTCTCTGAACTGGCTGGAAATGGGACTGCAGCAAATTCTTTGCTAGGGATTTCTAAGTGAAAGCCTAGTTTCAGGAAGATCAGTGAGGATTTTACTGTTGCCCACGATTGCGTCAGTGCACTAYCCCTGGCAAAATGGACACAGCTCCAGAGATCCTTTCTGCATCCTAATCACCTCAACAAGAGCATACCCAGACATTCTCAGAACTTCTTGAAATCCCCCATGCACAAGAATCTTTCTGCCTGTAATGTCACCTGGCACTCAGGCCACTGACTTCACCAGCCCCTCCACGCCCCTAGGAGGGAACCAGGATCATGGATGCTGGCTGCTGTCATCCCTGGCAAAGGTGAGTGATGTAGCTGGAGGAAGAAGAGTCAAACCCTTCAGGGTACGTCTCAGACTGTGTGCTTAAGGACTCATTTGCCTTACTCTTGGATTCCAGCCTAAGGACAGCCAGAGAGGCAGTCCTGGGGTGCTCCAGCCAGCAAGGAATTTAGGCAAGCAGCTGTTTTGGCTTTCAGCCTAGCATGAGGCTATTTCACAGAACACAGACAATGAAATCCATGAGTAATAGATTCTTATTTCAGTCAAACCTTATTTCCAGTCAAACCTTAGCTTCAAATCAGGTGTCCTCCTCACTTTACTAGTACCTTCAGAGGATACTTCAGTGTTCAGCCTTAGCAGCAGTGGGATTGGAACTTACTGAGCTGCTTATAAAAAGCAATTGTTTTGGTTTTAGACAGTAAAGTCTGTTAGATCTGTTCTTTTGATACATCCAGATTACCAGTTCATTAATGAGTTGAAACAGCCATGTACAAGCAATCCTATTGATTTCATGAAGTGCTGAGCTTGTGCTGTCACTGAGTAGATGTATGCCTCCTAGATGGAGCCAGAGACATTACTACTGGTGCATAACATGGTCTTACAGCACAGTGAAAGTATATTTTTCAAATATGAGCAAACAGCACATTTAGCTCATTTCTCAAGATCAAATATCTTGTCCTTTAAATGGTGACAAAGTAGCAATATTTACTTTCTGTAGATATATATCTAACAAGACAGTTCATCTTGGTGTGTTTTGCAGTAGTCATTTGATAATGAAATGTTTCACTACCACAGAAATTTTCTTGTAGTTGCATCTGTAAGTTATGCATTTTAGCTTTGCAGTCATGCTAAGTGGTGTTATAAATCCTATAAAGCAGCAGACAGCCCTGTGAAAAGATACATCAGCTGTATTAAATGTAGACTTAAACATCCTTCAAAAAATGCAGGAAAATATCCTCATTCCACAGAAATGAATGACAGACCTTCACAGGGTCACAATGTCAATTTTTACTTTCTTTTGCTTTGAAATGAACTTACTTAATAATTTTATACTTTTAAAAAGCCTTATTTTAATATTTCTTTAAAAATTTGATATATGAGTGTGTATCTGCATATGTACATAACAATAATTTTATCTCTCCTGACAGTGTTTTTCACATCTCCAAAAGAAGTCAAAGGTGATTTACCTTCAGTAAAAATATCCTTGTTCTAACTTTGCCCATTGATGTGAAATGACTTAAAGTCAATGACTTAAAGTATTTAAAGCAGCTTAAAAAACTATTTCTGTTAATTTAAATTTTGTGATTCTCTCATTTCACAAGTACTCCAAATCCATTCACCAACTTAGTGCAGAATTTAGTATTCATTGAAGGAATAGTGAAATAGTTAAAATACTGGTAAATCAGAAAGCAGATGTGTCTGAGACATGTAGAAGGAAYATTGAAAGTCTTTTGTTTTCCCTTTTCAGTTCTGATTTGCAAGAAAATGGATTTAATTTCAAACTAATTATTCAGAGAACTCTCATTTCTGTGATGCTTCTGAAATCAATTCTCTGTTCGTGTTCTCCCACAATAGGAAGAATGTTTACTAATGCTTTGAGAATTAACCTGACTTCTTGACTTCCATCCTTTCTGGTGTGCTGCTGTTGATTTTTCTGTGTTTCAGTTTTCTCCTAAGATGTGACTATAGACAGTACCATTACTCCTATAAATAACCCCATCAACACATGAACAAACATGCCTAATTCACTAGTTGCTTCATTCTACAATGAAAGCATAGTAATTAATATAATTTATTGTAGAGGACTTTTTGCAATCCATTTTTTTTCCCTAATTTTGGGTTTTAAAAAGTTTTAATAGAGGGGAAAGCTCCTAGTCAGAAAATTTAGGCCTCGCAAACACAGGCTTAGTTATGCTTTTGCAGACCACCTAAAAACAGTGCAGGCTTTCCCAAGGTTTCAGACCACAGACTGTAAATTACCACTGAAGTGACTATCTAAAAGGAATTAAGATCAGATGTGTAATATAATATGACTAGAATTTATTTTAATAAAAAAATCAAGATCAGTTCCTAAATAATTCAGTATCATTTGGGAAAACCACCATAATCAAATAAACTGAGCAAAAAGAAGAATGTCCATGTTCTCTCGTACAGACAAAAAAAAATCAAAAAAACCCAAAAAACAACTCTGCCATTAAATTAGGTGTAGGGAAAAGCAAACAAATTTTTCTGAGTCAAACTGTCAGCCTTGAATATAAAACTCACCAAATTCAGCTTTTATCTGTAGAGCCTGCAAGTCATTAATTCGTAATCTATATGAAATGAGTGATCCCAGAGAAGTGAATGATTGGTAATTAGAATTCATTTCTTAAATGGCAAATTATCTGGAAAGTTCCCAAAAGAAAAGAAGCAGGATTTTTGAGTCATTTTTCTGATACTTCAAGTGCAATAGCTCGCATGATGTTCTGGAGAACAAGTCACACACTTCCTCTGGGTGCATATCAAGGGGAGTTTTTTAAGAGCACCATACAGCGCATCATGAAATGGAAAGCAATAAGAAAACATAAAAAATCCCAGTATTTGGTATAAATGCAAAAGGTATGGAGTGCAGCCATTAAGCATAGGAATAAGGAAATGTATACAGATGGAGGGTGGCCAAATTTTCTGAGCAAGTAGTCATCAGAAAGCACTGGTTAAACTGGAAAGGCACAAATATTCACTGAACAACTGGCTTGAAACTACTTCCATATGTGCCTCCAAACAGAGAGCAAAATGTGGGTCCCAGCACTTCTGCTTTGTTTGCTCCTTACGAACGGACACCAGAGGTTAATCAATAAAGTTTTCCTAATGTTCACAAAAAGAACTTCATTAGACGCCTGCATTTGGTGAGGACTCCTGGAACAAATGTGTTCCATGACACAGGCATCTTCTGAGTCTCTGGTTAACAGAACTTTTTATATAACAGTGTGTTTTCAGGCTGGGGCCAGGAGATCACAGCTGGACAGCACCAGTTCCTAGCTCTGTGAAAGGACTAACATTTGTGAAATTCCCTCTCCTGAAAAGGCAAGTCCTCAAAATAGCTGTGTCTGACTTGGAGAATAGAATTTCATGGCTCCTTAAAAGGCATTTAAAGAGATTATACTCCAAATTAATCAGAAGAGAGAGGTTCATTTTTAGGATAGGAATGCAGAAGCAGCAAGGGGATGCAATTCTCTTTAAGATTAGAAACAGAGATTAGTAGCTAGATACTGGTTTTCAAATTGTCAGAGGAAGCTTAAAACTGAATCTGTTCTTACTCCTAAGAGAGTCGTGCTGAGCGGGAGTTACTGAATGAATCATGCTCTTCATGATGACTCAGAGACTTTGAAAGAGGCCCAGTTTTTAAATGGATATTGGGATTTGGGGGTCTTAATAAATAAGGGCTTGTATTTAATATACAGATAGTTTTGTTACGCCAAAGTTAGTAAAGAGTTTTCCTTCTGGCTTAATGCAGCACGTTACTGTACATACAGGAGTACATTTTGTACAGTACTATGCAATAAGGCATATGGGATTTATCCCTGCTGATTTCTAATGTATATTTTCTATTAATTTTCTTCRTTTTTAATGAACAATATGGTCAAATGAAACAGCAAAGTTGTCTCTGAACATCAACACAGAGGCAAGGATTGGAGTTGAGAAAGAACAGAGAGGAAAGATAGTATGAGGTTGGAAGAGCTTCTGGAAAGTTGCATGCTGATGGCACAGTATGTAAAATTCTTTTTCTGTTTGCATTCTGGACCTAATTCCTGACTTAGTTTACTTTCCTGTTAGCTGCTGAGTGCCAGCTTATTGCTGCTGTTGCTGCTGCTGCTTCTACTGTGATCTCCTGCCACCTCCACACACTGTGTACACGCACCCCTGAACAGGATGATTGCCCTGTGCAATTTGGCAAGCACCTTTCCTCTGTGCAGTTTGGTAAGCATCTTTTCAGTTATCTTTAAAAGAGCACTTAAGAATAAGATGAATTACAGCTTCCAGGGGCAACATATGTATGTTTGAAGTCACCCTGCTGGGTTTTATTACATTGCTATCTCTGTGCAGTGCACAGAAGACAGTGAACAGCACTTTAGGTCAGACTATGAAAGGACATTCCTAGGAGTTAAAAGTTATACTTTCCAGATGGAAATTTTGAATTTCAAGGGGAGAATTTGGATTTGACTATTCCCCACTATAAAATCACACATGGTTTTTTAATTAGCCCATGTCCCAAACTGGACAACATGTAGTTTCTACTTCCYTTTCTAGAAGTCACCAAAACTTTAAATCAACTGAAATTGGTTGATCCCATGAATTTTTGCTGCTGGAACTCAGAACAAAAAATAGCAAAAAATGGGAAAAAATTTGATACCAGTAATTAATAGTCAAAAACCATCCCAAATTAGCCTTGGTGTTAACAACTTTGTATGTGTTGCAGAGGGAATAGCCCCTACAGATGATGAAGAGGATAGATGAGATCTATCTACAGGAGCATCTTCTCTTATGACTAGAAGAGACATCAGTGAATACATTCCTACATTGCACAAAATATAATCAGAGTTTCATATTTTTTTCAAAAAATCCACTGCCATTCCTTCCTTGTTATGTTGGGATTCAATAATATATAGAGCTATTCAAACCCCACAGCTCTGGTGAGATCATGGAACAGAACTAATCATGAAGAGCTGGCCAGTTCAGATTACTTTTTGAGTATAATTATTTGTACCAAGTCAGTGTCAGGAACACTACACAAGCCTACATCATTCACGTGAGGAACAATGAACAATCCTGCATCATTGCACAAGTGCCGTGTGCATTTATAATTTCTAAGACACACATACTCTGGACAACAGTCTCACATTTACAGGTGATTCTTACCTTGGGGACAGGATGATCTGTCTCCACTGTGTCTTGGTTTGAAGAGACAGGTGTCTGCTAAGGAAGGCAGGAGACTCCCCTGAAATGGAAAATGTAAACTCCCTCCCTCCAACTTGTTATAATTTTGAAATTAAGGGGCTCTCAAGCAAAGACATGGGAGCAAGAATAATAGTTCTTTATTAGGGAAGGAAATGAAAAATAAAATAAACAAGGCAATAATACAAAACAACACTGACAGAGTCAGAATACAACCTGACAACCCTGTTGGTCAGGGTGCTGATAGCGGTCCTGATTAAAAGGTGGCTGCAATCCTCCTGGAGTGACAGGTGTGCTTCWGTAGGAACAGTGATCCTGTAGAAGGGTGAAGTCCTCCTCTGAAAGTCCAGTGGTGGTGTAGATGGGCCTGGTCYTCCTCTGGGAATCCAGCGGAAAAGCCTGGCTGCGGTCTTCAAAATCGCTGATTAGATCCAYGTAGGAATGCTTGGCTCCTCCTTCTGGGCGMAGCTTCTCACAGTGGGATGATGTAATTTCATCAGTCATGTGGTGAGACTCAAAGRCGCATTAACAAAAGAGATCTCCCTGGCGGGAGGATTGGTTGTGGAAGAGATAAAGAAAACTGCCCAATTAACAGATGATAACTGCCCCACCTCTGACTGAGGGGAATAGAATACACACCCCCATTTTCAGCCTAAAACGTTCTGAAGTTTTTTAACCCTCAATAAACTCAGACTTGCTTTCCTCCTGAAACAAGCAGAGACAGTGCCCCCACCAGTGCAAAATCCAGCACCACAACTTATAACAAAAGGGAATGCACTTGCACAGTAGATTTTACAAGCTAAAAGCCATTGGATGTGTCAGTGAGGATATTTTTTTGCTGCACAGTCTTACATATTCAGTGAGGTGAAATGGACTCTCATCAGGCCAAAGCTTCCTTCAGTAGGTACCTTTTTCCCTTAGAACAATTTATTTTTTCTTACCCCTGAGCCAAGCCTGGATATCCATCTGAGATTTCAAATGTCCAGAAACCTGAATAGACTCAAGATCCTTTTACAGGGTAAACCCTTGTCTGTGGGCAATGAACCCACTATGACAGCACAGCAGCACAATCTGTGCACCACTGAAGAAACCAGGGCCCAATGGGTGCCAGCACCCATCACACAGTTGTGCAGCTTTGTCCAGGATGAATAGTCTCCCTCTTCCTCTGGTTGACTGAAATATAGCACTGTCAATGAAAGATCTCAAAAGTGGCCTGTGCTGACCAAGGAAGGGGATGTTTAGCTGGATGGAGACTGAGATAATATTTTTTTCCTTCCACAGGAACAGCACTGAAAAATAACCCCACTTTCACAATGCAGAAGTCAAGTCTGATGTGGTTCTTTTCCCTGTTTGAAATAATAATTCCAGCTTTGTAAAGAAAAAAATTCAGGTCAAATCCCTGTGGTTATTATGCTACATATGATTCAACTCTCTTTAGGCCAACAGCCTATGTATTTGCAAAAGTCTTGTCACCCTGGGAAATCAAACTCACCCTGGGAAATCAAACTCAGTCCCACAAGGCAAATCCTGAATGTTTTTAAAATCTACAAGGGATGTACAATTGAAAGAATCTGTACATCAGTAACAAAAGTTGTGTTAGGATGTCTTTGTATCATTTGTTTTGCAGTCTTTGGTATGACTTAATCTTTTTAAAGTTAATTTTAAATTTTGACAAGAGAAACAGAACCAATAGCTTATAATATACAAATGTTCACTTTATTCTTTTGTTTTATAAGCTGCTCTCGAATTGGTCTTTTCAATACCTTTGCATGTCACTTAATTCAGAACTAGGTGACAATCATACAAACTCACAAGGTTTAGTCTCTGTTTCCAGTTCTGTCGAATGCATTGGTCAGTTATGAAGCATGAATTGCAATGTGTTTGGCACAATTTTTATTTWATATATGTGTTTTTCATACCTAGTTCCTTCAGTTTATAAGTGTTCCGTCATGTAAATTTTTATTGTCTACAATAATAATGGAAAATATATGAGTCACAAGAGATTTGAAAGTCAAACCCAAGTAATTAAAGAACAGTCAAGTTTTAATTTTAGCAGTCCCTGACATATGATTAACATTTTGTAAGGAGAGCTGGGGCTCACAGAGTGGATACAATTTTTTGTACAGGTGTGCAATATTTTACTTACATTTGTATACTAATATTACACTGGAATCACTCAGTAAGGTTTTCATTTGTGCATTCCTAATGTTCAAGGGTCCTTTAGAATGGATTTTCATTAAGTTTTGTTCGTATGCCAGTATCACAATGTGGAAAATGGCACAGAGAAGGAGTTGGGTGTCCTGATCCACTGTGCCCATGGGCAGGCTCCAGATCTTTATGCTGCACTGCTGGGCACACAGAAATCTCCATCCCCGATGTACGCAGGGCACTCCTCCACAGCCATGCCACTTTCTCCTCCCTCTCAGCTCATCTCAGCTGCCTACACCAGGTCCTGCACTGAGCTGAGCTGAGCAGGACCCAGGGATGGAAGCAATGAGAAGTCAGAGATTACTGGAGGGAGCAGGCATGCGAGCAATGGCTCCAGCTGAATCCTCCTAGACACAGCCTCCAGGCACAGCCTGGAGCAAATTAATCAGCCATCCATTATCTATTGGACACCAACATCCATATGCCCAGAAAAGACAATAAATCCAAACAGTTCCAGATTTGGCTGCTCGTAGTAGCTCTTCCAGTCACTCTGCTGGAACTGCTGTGGATGTAAGCTAGAAACGAAATGAACAGACGCATTCATGCTTAGGCAGAACACACCAGGGAGGCACACCACAGATAAACAACGAGAGGAATCTCCTGCTTYGTAAATAGCTTGAAGTGCTTTCAATTTAGTCAAAGGACTCAAAGGCATACTTGTGATGGGATTTCTTTGTGGAGAGGTTTGTTTCTGTTTTTCAGCCCAGAACCAACAACAGTGGTTTGGGTTTTCACCCATCTCGTTTATTTGGTCTAATGATGGAAAGATTTCTTACAAAGGAAAATCTTGACTAACAGTTTAGCAAACTTTCAGTGTAATTATTTTTCCTTAAAGAAAATCCATCATTTAAAGACTCCTGCAGCTAATGTGTGATGCAGTGATCCCTGTTGTGTCTCTCCAGATAAAATCAGCGCAAGAAGCGCAAGGATTGCTGTRTACAACATTGACATGTCACCTAGGTTCTAAGGAGTGGATAAAAAGGAGGGAAAAGAGGGCAATTTGAACTAAATTTTACTAAATATATAATTGTAATAAAAAATAAATTATGGTAAATGAATATTCAATTAATATGGCTGCTGAGGAGCTGCAGACACTCCATCCTTYTATGTCTCCCTGCGGGAGCACAGCCACAGCATACTGTTCCACGGCCAGCTGCATGGGAAAGGAGCTGTTATCCAAAATGACACAGTGCACAAGAGTACATTCATGCACCACTGAGAAACACTGCTAGCAATATGCAGACATATGTACTCTATTCTGGCAGAGCTGACCCAAGTGCCTACAGAAAGCCTGGAAACTGGGAGGAGGTTTTCGATTTTTTGGAAAAGAATACATAATTTCCATAGCACTGAATGGTACAAAACTAGCTTYAGCAGGAAAGGTTATTTAAATAATGGAGAATTCCAGACAGTGAAGTGTAATAAATAAACTACTGGCAAAATATGATCTATCATGAAGATTTTTATGTACCTCCTTCCCTTTCCCAAGTGCACTGTAATGGGAGTCTCAGACTATCAGAGCAAGGCTGAATCTGTAAATATCTCCACACATTCTTTTGGGCAAGATGTTTAGCACAGTAACATCTCACTGATGCAGTAATTTGTTCAGATCAACCAAGTCACCTTGCCAAGAAAAAACAGTTGCTTCAGAACATTTTCAGAATACTAAAACCAACACCAAATGAATACAAATGCAGAAACAGGTAAACAACTTTTAACCTGAGGTGAAATGCTATTAAACTTATGTTCTTCCAGTGACAATAAAATCCAGATTTTAACCCCAACCAGAATGTCTCTCCTTAGTGCAGACAGCTGTATCTCATTTGGGGAAACTGATCAAGTGAACGGCGTGGTAACCAACCCCCTATGGACATTTTCCTGAGATCCAGAAACATTTGTCAGACAGAAAGGGCTGCCTAGTTCAGTTCAGCTTCTGATTTTGTCAATGTGCAATTCACAGTGAAAGTAAAATCAAGGCGTATCGTGGTACTTTCTTTTCCATATCCCATCTTTTCACAGCATGCTCTTTAGAGATTTCTTGAGTCAGAGCAGCTTTGTTCTTAATGGCCCTTCATGGATTGCATCTTCCTGGATCCAATAGGTATAATTGCATTATAACTGTACTTTGCACTTCTCCATGCAAGTGAATCTGATGGAGGTCATATAGTCCTTCTGATATCAATGGACTGATGGAGTTCTACTCTGCATATTCTGTTTTAAGTGAATGATGTTTACTTTTCAAGAGGTTTGAACAAGGAAATTTCTTTGATGTACCCTTCATGCCCCAGTTTGAATGGAGAGATGGAATACTTTTAGTATGTGCAATAGGATTTATTTCGTCTGTGTGAATCCCACTGCCACCTGTACCTGATGTTCATTTGTATCTGACATGACCTCATATAGTGAAACAGCTTTTCAGGCTAAATTACCATAAGTCAGCCAGGTGTAGTTTTCTTCCTTCTTTCCACTGTTTATGAGGTGTAAACTATTGTCTTTGAAGCGTGGAATAGAGAGGGAATGTCTGTTCAAATCTCCCAAGCACTTCATTACTCAGTTTGTAACACTCAGCTCAGTCTTTCCCGCTTTAAATCCAAATTGCAAAACTGCATTGCTGGGTGAAAGTCCTGAACTAGTGATGACCAAAACATCAGTACTATTATACTAGCACTAGAGATCTCAGGCTATCTGCTAATTGATGACACATTTCTCACAATTTTCTCCTATTCTCAGGGACCAGAGTTCATTCATGAAAAAGCAGCAGCATTTGAAAATTACACTAAATGCTTCTGTATATGGAATATCCTTTTGGATCCAAGAGCTGTCACTAACAGAGGAGAAACAAATTTCTCTACCCAAAATGTTCTGGAAGGAGTCTGAATCTGTGATATCTTTACAGCCTTGCATTGGCTTTTACTAAATACTGATGGTTTCTACTCCTGGTCTGGAGAGGCCTCTTCAGAGTCTATGTTATTCAAGAAGAGGATTGAAATTTAAGCTTGTCTGGATTTAACTAGGGTAATGCATGATCTCCATTTTTAATCTGAAATTACAGATCCAGCTCTTCTGTTTGACCATTGTGCAAAGGAGCAGGCAGTACACTCCCTCTCCAAAAGGGAGTACCGGTGATAGACCATGACACATGTTGCCTTCCTCCCCTATCTAGCTTCTTCTGCTGTCTGTCCTCAGCATGTCACCAGATTGCTGACTGAAATGTTTCAGGAATCTTTGAAATCCTGGCTGGTTTCCCATAATGTTTTACAGAATGTTTTTAGCACCTCCGCTTTTATTTATGGAAAGGAGAGAGAGTAATCATTTTGCTGAAAAGTGAAATTTTGATAGACAGGGAAGTTACGTTTCACACACATTCAGCAGAAATTTCAAACACATCAGAGGTCAGCACTACATGGCCTGGTAGATGAGAAATGGAAGCAACAAAATTGACCATTGTGACATATGAGCTTACCTGTTACTCAGCTAGCAGGCTCACCATTTCTCCTGATGTCTGTTCTTAAAATATTAAAATAATAAGCATGGCAAGACATGAAGCAGTTGAACAAGCTGGTCTTTAAGAAAATCAAACTTTGTTAACAAGCCAAATATTGATCTCACATGTTTTAGGTGAAAATTGTTTAGTAAAACAGCCAGATGCATGGTGATCTTTAGTCAAAGTCAATTTATTTTGGTTTATTTTGTTGTGTGGGAGTTGTAGCTTCTGATATTTGAATGGAATAGACTAATCTTTAAGGTGTTTCAAAACAAATGTTTGGGCAGTGTCTTCACTTACCTGCATTTTTCCCCTACTACTTCTCTCTCCTAGTATGCATGCTGCCCTTCTACAAGGGAGACAGCAATGTGAGGGGATTCCCAGTGTTCAGATTCCTTTTCAAGGAAACCCATACTCAAAGAGCAAAATGCTGAGCTAGTTTTCTCAATTTACAGCTGTGAAAAATATTCCCAGTTTCAGTTTCAACCTTGCTCAAAGGATTCTGTCTTCCTGTAAGATGTGTTGGAATTTGCATACGCACCAATTAGCGTATCTACATACTTATTTTTTTTTATTTTTCCTCATAGTCATATAAGGAATTCCATCCATAATGTTAAAATCCACCTATATGGAATTAGTTTTAAGGTTTATTGCTTTTTACTTAAAAAGTACAAAATATTTCTTGTGATTTCCCTCTAGAGTTATAAAATCCCCCAAAGGGCTTCCAGTGTTCACCTGAAGCACTCAGTTTTGGATACCCGTTGATAACATTCACATCCCTTTTACTTGAATGTCCAAAGGAAAAGCATCTGAGCATTGCACAGCCTGGTGTCTCCAGAGTGAAATGGGGACAGGCATTTCTACCTTGTGGCTAAGCACACTGCAAATCACATTTATATTTCAATGTAAATTCAGTTTAGGTGTCTGTTGAATGTACATTCTGATGATAGTCCTGGCACCCTCCTGAGTATCTTTTGCACTCTTTTAGGCTATAGATAGTGCAGTGCAACACAAGCAGATCTGTAAAACAAAAAATTCAGGTAAGAGTGCCTGCTGTGCTTACTGCATGTGGGAGGATATTTCTGTTTGACTCTACTCTAGTCCCATGGACCCAGAAACTATCAGCAACTAATGCACATTACGTGCATTTCTGGAGAACATGTTGCAGCTTGGTATAAAAAGCATGAAATCTAGTTCATGTGCTCTGACACAGCTCACAAACCAAAGCATAGAAAACAGGCATATTAGAGACACTTGGCTTAAAATGCACTTCTGATTAGAGGAGGGACACTAATGTAGGCCTCCCCTCAGGCAGCTGAGATGTCTAGTGTTGCACCATCTTTCTCTAGTTAGTGGAGTGAAGATATTTTAGAAGGCAGTTGAGATCTTGGAAAGACTGAACTGCAATTCTAAGGGGCCTCTGTCTTTCTCAATAAATGAGCAGAATTGACTGCTTCAGAAAATCAGCTGAAACTCGGCATGATGTCAAAGACATTCCTGCGACTTGGAGATGAGATTTTATAAAAGAGTAAAAATAAGAGGAGAAGACAGCAGGATAGATCTTTCAATGCAGAATTGATGCTAACAGTCTGCTTTATCAAACTGCCCTGTAGGACTCAACTCTTGAAGAATGGTTCTCTGCCAGGATCACAGAATCTCATCTGCTTACAGCTGCAGTTCTCTTTGGAGAGATTTAGAAGTCAATAGAGAAATGAAAGGACACCCATGACACCAGATATAAATAATGAACTGTGTAAATAAAATATTTGTCTTCCTTCTTTGAGTGAAGTTCCAAAAAGTGGATCCTTGCTGTTAGCAAAAATTGAGAAGCGTCAGCAACTCTATTAGCAGGTCCCTTTGTTTGGTGATTTCTTTTTTTAAATGGAAACATTTTGAGACCATAAATTGTTTAAGAAACAGTAGGAAAGATTTTTGGGTTTTGAACAATGCAGTCTATTCAGCCAAACATAGCTAATGTAGTATAGAGACCACAACTGGAAAAAACTGTTAGTCATGCATCAGTTAGCCTTGTTTTCAGACTGAACATCATTAGACAGTGAAACCATCTAAATTAATCTAAGTGCTAAGCTAAAAACAGGGATTCAGATTGTATCTTCAAACAGGACTCAAAGATCAGGACTCATCTGTCAGAGGGCTGTACCTGAAACAGTCAGGCACTGGAGCCCAGCAGTCCACCTGCACTTCATGTGACAAAAGTCTGTTGTGCGCAGTAGGATCCTTTTTGGACATAACATAGTCYGTGTGCTCCATCTATCCTTGCAAATAATGGCATACCTAAGACATGGAGTTAGACATTTCTTGATGAAGTAGTACAGGAGGGAGCAGGATAAAACACTGGGATCCCATGACAACACTCTGTAGCTTTCCAAATGGTCTCTAAATTCCTGGAATAGTCCAGGGAGAAAGGCCCAGGAAACGTGTCAGCAGTTAGGTATGTTGGTATCCTCAGAAGCATGTTAAAAACTGAATTCAGCAGGAGAATACTTTTTTTCACCTTCTCATTAGYGTACTCCAATTGTCATCTTCATTACATTTCCTCTCCATGCCCTGATATTGCCCTCTCATTTATTTCCATAGTCCAAGTGTTCAATAGGTGTGCTCAGTCTGCTGAGGACCAGAATTAGAGTGTCACTGTCCAGTCTCAACARCCTTACCTGTGAAGCCTAAGAGGCAGAAGTGGAGGAGGGCCTCAGAATATCATCTCCTCCTAAAYCTTTCTTCTGTATAGCACCTTTTGTCATCACATGACTCAGTATAAATATTCAATTTTCTTTCAGGTCCTTTTCTGACCTCTCTGCCTGGTCAGAAAATCAGGCCTCTCCAGAACTCATCCATTCATCTCCCCTCCCTAGTCCAGATTCTGCCCAAACCCAAACTTAAAGCATTCAAACTCACTTCCTTAAAGCACTCAAACTCTCTAGCCTCTTTATACACTTTATTTGGATATCAATACCAGCTAAGCCTTTCTGCTGCCTCTCAACAATCCCTACCTGCCTCAATTTATACTAAATAATGCGTGTTGTGACAAATTATGCTCTTCCTGGGCCCTCCATTTGTGCCAGGAAAACCACAGATTTGCTTCTCGCTGATAAAGAAGACTGCTTCAGAAGAACTGGATGCTGGGGTTTTAAAACACTACATGTACAATTTAGGGCATCCAAAGATCATAAAAACACTGATATTTGCACTATGGATGTGCAGAAGAGGTAATCTGTGTACCTAGAGACCTTTAGCGTCTAATTTTAGATATCTGAATTGACAGTAGAAATTTACAAAGGTGAACAAAGTCAAAAATGGCTAAGTGGATGCTCACACCAGTTCAGGAGGAAGCCTAATTTGACCAGATGAATCACAGCCAGTGAGTCAGAAGCAGAGCAGCAGCAGAAGAAACCAATTCACAGTTTGCATCTTCACAAACTCCATAAAAGTATCCCAGATGATTTGTCTACTGTTCAAATGTTCTCTACCAAAAATTGTGTGGTTGTGAAGAGACGTTCAAGGGATGAGGGGAAGAAGCATTGTTTTCTGTGGTTAACATTGGAGCCAGAAATCAGAGGTGGAGAACTACACAGAGAGATGAAAAAAAAAAAAAAAAAAGGAAAAAGAAATAAAAAAAAAGTACTGAAAATGTGGCAGCTTCACTTTCAGGCTTTTATTTGCCAGAGTTTAAAAATACAATAGCTGTGCAGTGTGTGAAAGTGGAAAAAAAAAGCTACATAAGATAGATTTTATAGCCACTTTTAAGAGTCTTAGTAGTATATTTTTAACTTGATAATTTAACTTGCCAGCCTCCCCATGATACTTGTAAAAATAAAAGAATACACTCCTTATTTTAGCCAAAAGTACTATATAAACAAAATCCAAGGAATGTATTGAATTAGAATGTTAGACTACAATAATGAGTGAACTTGATTGCATTTCCATTTCACAAAGCACTTCACATTTGCTACTAATATGCTAAAACTTGTGCCAGTCAAAATAAACTTGACTATCACAGCAAGAGAAAATTGTCAAAACACACAACTCAATTCCTCTCTCACTCACATTAATTTTATGCTGGAATAATTTCTTTTTTCTTTTTTTCCCCCCAGAGATATTCTTGACGTGACAGCTAATGAGCAAAGAGACTATTTGGATAGTTCTTCCTGAAAACTTTTTTGGTTATCAATCTTAGACAATCCATAATGATCTTGAAGGAAGCACCCAGATGAACAAACTAGGAAAAATRTATAAAGCAGAAGAATCTTGGGAGAGTTCCATATGCCTACTAAATCTATTCTCTTTCTACTAGATCCACTCCATTTTTAATGCTTTGCTTTTTGCCTGGAGTCCATGAGCCATTATCTTTCCCACTGGTCAGAARATCACAGCTAGACCACTCCAAGCACAAAGAAAAAAATTTAAAATCTGTAGCTTGAGCTCATGGGCTACCTTTTTTTTTTTGGCTTGGAGAGACAAAAAGAGAACTGGTTAGTCTTCTCACTCACTCACTTAATAAGAAAAATGAGAGCACAAGGTGGTCTCCCTTTCAAAAATATGTGTGTGACCTTTAGTGTTATCCTGCTAGCACTAACTGCAGGCTCCTGTCCATTCAGGCAACAGCAGGCATYTTTGTGCTGCGTGGCTAGGCACCCACACACCATCCTTTCCTCCTTTTGTTACTGCTGTACTTTCAGTACAGCAGTACGCTTCCACTGGCAGACTTTTGGCAAGACTTGAGGCGTACAGCTGGTTACACATCAATCACACATCAGTCCCAGTATTAACTCGTTCTTGCACTGGCTCCATCCCACTTTTGCATCCTCCCTTTGCAGCGGTTATATGTTACTTTTACCAACATTTTCTTATTAACCAGAGGTATGCTATCCCGAGGGACTAGGATSTTCTTTACCATGTTCCTTACCCCTGAAAACACATTGATCCAGTTATAGCTTCATAACTTCAGTTATGGTTTTCCCACAGGATTATAACACACCCGTGTGCAGGAAACAACATTAAATTTTCAGCAAAAAACAGTAACATTCAAATTAACTGATGAGATAAGCTRAAATACATGGGCTCTGACAGTGTGACACCAGATGACAAAGAACTTCAAAACCTGACATCAGCCTGAGGGACTAGCTAAAGATAACAAAAAAGTGTGGTCATCTTGGACCACTCCTAAAAATGCTGTGCTCAACAAATGGCAACTCAGCCAAGAGATTAGCAAACAATTGCCACAATCAACAGTCTCTGCAGAGAGCTAGAGTAACATGCTGACAGCATTTCCTACCATGGGCCTCGGGGAGCAGGATGCTCCGCAGCAGAGTCGGTGCGTGGGAAAGCTGGCATTGGGCAGCACGCTCCCATCAAAACGGGCTTGGTGCTCACAGTTCGCTAATGTTGAGCAACGTTTAGACAATGCCCTCTGAAAAATTATTTTCATTTTATGGGAATGTTTTTGCAAAGAGGCTTTCTTCTCTTTGTAAATAGTTACAGGAAAAAGGTACACAGGATTCTGACAACTTTTATTGTCAATATACATTTTTTAATTACAGCTTTGGTTTTTGTACTTTGCTTGAATTAGCTTTTTACCTTCTTATTCCCACACAGCACTGAAATACAAAACTCGTCACTGATCAGTGATGAACCTCAGAAACARCAGGATGTATTGAAGAGGGAATTCTGGTAATACAGACAGTTTCAATTTCTCTTTTTGCCTTGCAGATTACATGTCTAAACAGCAAGGAACGGGTAACTGAAACTGATTTAGTCATAAATGAGGTCTAAAGGAGAAGAAAAACACAATTACATGGTATGCAAGCTTCATCTTTCAAAAACATAGCTGCCTTTTGTGCTGGAAAGGGGTTATTTTTCCACAGCAAATGGGKGTCTGACTTTGGTTTTTTGTATGAAATGCCATGTCAAGAAATGGGCAGATGTTGCACAAGTTAGTGGTTTCTCTAATCAATCACCACTGGGTTTTTCAAAACACCTAGACATCTTCCCTGCCTGCTAGCAAACTGAAAGTTGCYAGGCTCTTCCTTCTATGACAAAATAACAACTTTCACTCATTTTCAATGTCCCAGAGAGAAAAACTGATAATAAAGCAAATTTGTTTCCAGAAAACTATTTTTATTGTGTCTCCCATCATACTATTCAGCACCTTTTAGRAAAATGCTGTTTCCCTGTGATTCGAGTAGGGATAGAGCAATATGAAACAGCTAACAAATCTGATAAAAGAAGCAATTGCACATTTGTTATGTTTTTCTGGGTCAAATCACATCCACAAAGTAAAAAGTAAAGTAAGAAAATTGGGACTGACAGAAAGTATCTGACTCTTTTTGGGTGGGAAATATGGGCAAAGAGCTGTGAGCTTCTCACAACACAGTGAAAGCTGAGCCAGGGATAGACAGTCTGGCTCACAGCAATGGTTCTCATCCTCCTCTGCCTCGGGCTTTGAGCACTGACCTGCAGGAAGACAGGTAATGGCATCGTGTTGCAGGGACACAACAGTATCACAGTGAATGGTCCCATTCACTGGTGAAAAGTTAGTTTTCCTCTGTACTTCTCCCTGCCATTGTCGGACTCTCATATGTTAGTGGTTTTGTTTGTTTGGCTTGAGTCACTCACATGGTTTACACTTTGTTGTCCTTTACAAAGTAATTTCTTTGAAATGCATTAGTAGAATGGTTTCAATATTCAGACTGTTATTTCTCTCTGAGTAGGWGGCCATGCCTATATCTGGCTCCACTCTCCAGGAACTTTGGGAGGGAATGCTCATGGTACTGGGACTTGCAAGAGCACAACAAAATTTTCCCCCCTCCCCCTGCCTCAGAAACTGAACAGGTCAAAAAACACCAGTAGAATCTGGAAAGCTGAAGGATGGGTTGCCAGTGATACCATGATATCTGGCTCTGCAGTAATCCCCCCAGAAGGCTGAGAGGGAACTGCCAGCCTTGGAATCTGCTGGCCAGGCTCTCCATTCTGGGACRTTGATTTCCAGACCTCGGACCTGCCTGGCTTTGTGATCACTGAAATGCCTTTGTTTGTGTTTGTGCTGGTTTTAAGAACTCCTTGAAAAGGCAGAAGTAGAAAAGTGTTTGACTTTTTTAAGGTGAAGACTTCTTTATACCTTTGTTTTATTTGYTTGGTTGGTTTTTTWATKGGGCTCAGAGAGTGCACAAGAACATACAATCTTTTTAAATGGAGCTCTTTTTAATTTTTCGCTTTGAAAATTCTGAGGGAATAAGAATTCTAGTTTCTTGGCAGCCCTAACCATCTCAAGGTATATGCCTTATCATGTTTTATTCTTAACAGTAAGTTCTGAGGAAAAAATCCTAAGTAGAAACCTGAACATGGGGAAGTACAGAACATTGCGACAGACAGAACATATGTTCCTATCTAATGAATTCCAGATTCACTCATGACCCTGAGTGAATCTTGAGCAGCATAAATATTTGATTTATGGATGTGTGTCTAAGGTTACCAAACAAAGGGCTTAATGCATTGACAATGCCTTTGGGAAAAAAAACAAGAAAGGCTTGTATGTCAAAATCAATTGATATGTTTTCAGGAAAATRCTTATCATTAGAAATTAGTTTAAAAAAAAGACTGATTTCTGAAATGAGAGGGATATTTAGAGTATTTTGAGCTTTATCTCCACCTTTACCCCAAGAGAAAACAAAAGCAGAAGAAACTGAAGTTCTCTATGCATGAAATAGCATTTGGAAGATTACCATGTCTGTTCTCTTTTTGTTTCTCCATCCTGTTCATCTCACTGAACATACAAACACAAACATTTATTTTCAAATGCATATTCAGTGTTTGATCTCAGAAAGACTTTTCTTAGAACAAAGTATTATCAGATGCCAGGTCAGGAAATAAGATACAATAAAAGTGAATAATTCTTGTCCTGGTCTTAGAACATGAGTAAAATAAAAAATAAGAATTTGAAATTGCCAAGTATGTTTGGCTTCAAAATATCTAAACTCTCCAGCATTTATCCAGTGCCAGAGAGATATTATTTTATATCAGCATAGAAAAACATTGCACTGTAAATGCCTTCTGAAAAACCTAATTCTTAATGGTTTCCTAAATATTTTRTTCTCACACTGATTATTTTAGTCCCCCCCAGGTTCAAAGAATCTATACCTTAGAGCTATGATCTATGTTATTCAGAGGGGAATGAAAAGGTTCAAATCCATGTCTATTTATTTCTTAGTGTTTTAATTTGTAGTGGAAAGAAGAGAAAATGGCAGAGATCCCTATGATCTTCCCAAAGTCACACACAACATTACTTTCCTGCACTCAACCTCCCTGAACTTCACCACCATCCTTCCAACCCTTCTTCACCCAGGCTCTCTTAATGGCCTCTCCACAGCTTCCCCTCCTCCCTGGGGTTAGTCCACACCCTTATGTCCCTCTACTTTCTCTCCCTTCCACTGCAGCAACCCCACATTTGCTGCTGGAAAGTCCCTGATATTTGCACTGATGGCAGATCCTGTAAGGGGCACTGCCCAAACCTGTGCACCTGTGCCACCCAAAGAGCTGCAGCTGTGCAGGCACATCGCATGACACACAGGCATATCACTGTCACACTGGCACCTCTTCCCCCTGCTCTCCAAGGCTTTGGAATGTGTCCACTGTACATTTATAGCAAGTCCTAGTAATGGTGCAGGCTTTAATATGCACTTGGCTTTCTTTACCTTTGTTGGGAATTAATGAGTAAGGTATTGACAACTTGTTACCTAATTCTCTGTGATCTTGCTCACTAGATTTTTGATTTACRCAAGGACCTAAACTAAAAGTGCAGTTCTTAAAGTCAATTAAATTCRGGTGTCTTTTCTTGCAGGGACACTTTCAGATTGATCTCAGCCTGTTTCATATTGATTTTTCTACTTGCAGAACTCAACCAGTGTTGCTAGCTCCAAATGAGCCCAAGCATGTCTGCCTGAGGCTTTGTGAGGATATAACATGCAGGGGGGAAGAAAAGCACTGACCAAGTGAGAAGCTGCACTGCTATTCCCAGAGMAAACGAGCATCCTGAAATGTGGGGCTCCATCACCTTGAGCTCAATTAACTCCTGCTGAGTAAATAAATGCCTGGCACAGAGACAGAGTGCTTTCTGAGGCTATTTATTAGAATTTGGTTTTGAGGGAAGGAGAGAGGAGAGTGAGGCTGTGAATCTGAACTCCAATGGTAACTAAATAAATCTAGTATATTATTCCTAAATATAGAGTTTTTCCTAAGGGGCAAGGAGAAATATACTTCTTCCACTGGATGGCCAAGGTTTAAATCTTAAATTTGTGTCTGTGGACTGTGCTAGAAATATATTTCTTATTTTATATCCTCACCACCTCTAAAGGTCTTTAAAATAAAAGCTCAATGAGCATGAAGGCATCTTGTACAGACATTTAAGAAACCAGTCACTGATAACATAATGAATAGTGTTTAAAAGCAGGGACAATTCTCTGTCCTGTAATCATGCAGCACACAGTTTTGGTGTCACAGCAAACAGCACAAGGCGGAGTTTCCAAATCCTTTAATACTTCAGGAAGGTTAGGCAAGGACTCTATAGTGCTTTTTAACTCTTTAGTGCTTTCACCTCCTAAAACAGGGGTCCAGCATTGCAAATTAAGGTAAGCAACAGAAAGGAAAACAACACCAGCTGCATTTGATGGTTTAGGTAGTGGGAGAAATTAATGCCACATCCCCAGACTCCGGGCAGTGATCTGTGATGGTGCTGGTCCAGGTGTTTTGGAGGAGTGGTACCTGGCAGACAGGTGGTCGAGGCACCCTTGTGTGACAAGCCAGACAGGATAGAAAAGATAAAAATCCAAGTTCACACCCTAAGGGTTAATTAGTTATTTACTCTTTACATTAAAAGCTGTGAAAATTAAAGGGTCAAAAGGAACTGCAGTGATCCTGAGCTTCCAATCATTGCAGTATTATGTTTGTTTGGGTTCTGTGATCATTTGGATTTAATGAGAACATTTCTATGAAAGACACAATTCAGTCATGGGGCAGCATGCTAAGCCAGCCTGACCTGGAGACATCAGTCKTTTCTACTTCTGCTCGTTCCCAGTACACCCACAGGCGAGCCACTGTTCAGGCTTTTCATGAGGTTGTATTTACTCTGCACTGCAGCTCGAACATGGTCTGGACCATTTTTTAGAAATGATGGTGCAGACACTCATTCCATTCTAAATCATCATGGTTGTCTAAAATGTTCTTCTGTCAAAATAGCCACTTGAATTAGAGCCATGCTTTCCACTTCACCCTGTTGGCCAGCATGAGTGAAGAAGCACAATGGATTTCTCTCCAAGTGAGGAGCTCTTGTGCCACATKGCTGCCCCTTTCACTCAGCAGAGGCAGAAGAAAGCTGCCAGCAGGGATGCAATTGCTCTCCCCCCCACAAGAAGTTTTGTGGGAAAGACTGTCCCTTGCAAAACTTGGATCTGTGCAGCGCCCTGAGGATGTACATATACTGATGGGCCCTTCTGACAGCCAAGAGCCAATTAAAGCAGCCTGTAAATTATGATCTCTGGCTTGCTCCAAAGGCAGATATAAGTCCAGTCTGAATGAAAGGGTTGTGCAGCCAGGAAGCCACAAATTGACTACAGGGCCCAGGACCCTGCATACTGCACTAGGTCATACCTCTTCACCCCTCTGCCAGTAAATCCACCACAGAGAATCTTGATGCAGAGAAAGGTGCAAATTACTCATCAGCCTTCCCTAGAGCATATTAACTAAACAAGTTTTCTTGGAGCCACAGCAACATTAGGGATTTCTTTAACTATAGAGTATAGATATGATAATGAAAGCTTTGTGTACGAGCCAGGAGATGTTAGCTGGCAGGTGCCTGGGATGTGAAATCCATTTCACAAAATTTAAATGCTTTGAGTCTGAGTATGACAAACAAGTGTGTCTGATTGTATCTTTTTCTGTCTTTTGAACACTATAGTTGGAATGTTAGTTAAAGAGAATTTATTAAAACCCATTATTTTATTGAACCCTTTTTGGTTTCTGTAGTAAGTAGAGCAGCCTTGTATAGCTAATGTCTAGCATACTTAAAGTAGCCAAACCCTRCAAGAAACCTCCACAAAATAGATCAACCAGGAGCTTCTAGATCTCAACATCCACCACTGGATATACCTAGATTCCATCTCAAGAGTGAGAGCTGGGAATGCACCTTATTATTCCCCACATCTTGGCTGTAATAGGAAGAAAGACTAAATGCATGAACTAGGAGGAGTCTGAAGTATATGCCAGCAAATTCCCCTGTTGGGATGTTTCTCAGACTACTGCAGACATGTGGTGGCAGGTACTTGGTATTGGGACCCTGATTCTGAACCAAAGCCTCACTCCACTAGAACTGTCCACTAGAACTCCACTCCACAGTCACTGACACCAGATAAATTTGTCCCATCCACTTACCACAAAAGTTCATTCTGCATYTCCTAGAGTCTCTGCAGCCCCACTATGTCTCAGCAAAGGCTCATACTCATCTTCAATGAACCATTTTTTCCAGGATAATGTTCTGCAGAATCCACTCCCTGGTAAGCTCTTCACATTGCCTTACAAATGTGAATGCCAAGTGTGGGAGATTATCAGCAAGAAGAAGCTGTGGTCATCCATTTGATGTACTGGCAGTTGCTGTATAAAAGTGGCTGGGAAAATGTAGGTTTCATCTAGATGTAGTGAAATTGGGCCCCTAAATTTGCACATTGCACCATGATACTCAATGAAATTGGGCATGAATGTAAATATGCTATTTTGAAAAATGTCACTGTTTCCAGAACCAAAATTGTTTCAAGCGCCTTGAGGTGCACAGGGTTGTAAGCAAGTGTCCACTAGGCTTACCCTCTAAGAGTCATGATTTTCCTCTGTGTCACCATCACATCTGATGGTGACTTTATTTACACTTTTAAGGGAATAAATACATTGCTAAAGATTGGCTTTTAGTAGCTGTTGAAAATTAAAGGAGTCATATTCTCACAAATACTTCTGAAAGTGAGGTGTTTGCTCCAAGTGAAAATCTGCATTGGTACCACCATTGAATAGGCAGCTGACTGCCTCTGAAACAAGTTGAGTCACTCAGGAAACCCTCAAAACACTTCTAAGTCTTAGGAAATGCTTTCCCGATGCAACTTCCTAAAAAGCACTGGGTAGAATAACTGCTAACAAACAGATCAAATGTAGTGTTAAAGCATTGACATCAGTCTGAGCCATGTACCTCCTAAAACAAATCCTGAAAGGGAACAGTTACTAGAGTTGGCATTAAGAAAACAGACACTTTTTATTGAGGTTGCATTGAGGGTCTCTTGAACCTCATAAGTGGCAGATAAGCATTTTTGGGAGAGGAGGACACCGTGCCATGGCAACTGCCTTTTTAAACTTGTCTTTATTTCTGTTTCTATTGTAGAGTGAAGTCTGCAAAATCTGTGCAAATTTAGAGGAAGAAAAACCTAAAAAAGTGTATATCCTAAAAAGCTCCTACCATTAATATTTTTCTTGGCATTTACTTTTTATAGCTAAATCAGTGGTTTGTTTTGTCTGTCATCTGGAGAAAGCAGAAGAAACCCTGGAAGTGTATTTTAATGAAGGCAAACATCTAAATCTCTACAAAGAGAACCTGAGAGAGAATATGGAGAAAAAATCATGCCTGGAATCTTGTAGAACTCATCCACAGGACACAGAACAAAAGAACAGTGGCAATACTATGAGATGGAAAAGAAATCCAGGATGGATGTGCTAAGTGGTCCTGCTCTGATTTCAGCAGTCACAGCAGGTCAGACAAAGCCYTAAGAAACTTTGGAGGTGAGTGAATTCTAACAGATAAACCTAATGAGACAGCAAGGGCAATAGAGCAGCTGGGAAAAACTGGTGATGCTACTTCTRATCCTAATGAGGCATCAGAATGGCGATACTGCTCTATTGCTGTGAAACCACACTGATAAGCAATGCATTTTTTCCTCCTTACCCCTATTTAAAAATAAAACATACTCAAATATTCCTTGGAAGGTAACTTATTCCAGAGCARACATATAAAATTCCAGACTGATGGATTTCATTCTATGACAGTTATCTGAGAATCAATGTGATTTTATTAAGAGACCACAAACAACAAAGAAAGCAAGTTTACAGCCAGCATACTTAAATTTACACTGCAGGAGTCTACAGTAGGGCTTGAAAATATTTAGGGGCATGTATTTGGAGCAAAGTCTGAAGAACACAGTTGTTAAGAGCATACAGCCCTGGGTTGTAGGGTTCCCTAGAGTGTTGCT
Source organism: Cardinalis cardinalis (assembly GCA_014549065.1). Lineage (NCBI taxonomy): Eukaryota > Metazoa > Chordata > Aves > Passeriformes > Cardinalidae > Cardinalis > Cardinalis cardinalis. The sequence continues at coordinate 682,552 of JACDOX010000140.1, forward strand.
GGCAATCTGCCACAGACATCTCCACAGAAGCCTGGCTCACACAGGTAACAGAAGCTGACATTCTCCAGAGCTACTTTTTTKCTTGGCAAGCATTAGCCTGAGCTGCTTTAGGGAGGAGCTAAAATATAAAATCTGTGTGGCAGATAGAATATGAGCTTTTCTATTTTTCATCTTTTCTGAGAGCTTCTGATAAATAATGTGATATAGAAAATAAAGAGCTACTTTTCATGGAGTCTCATCCAACACCTTGCTTACCCTGCACCCCTACAGAGCAGGCTACTTCTATTGCTGAGCCTTTCTAGCAATGATCCTATGGAGCTTCACTCACTGGAGGTCTGTCTGCAAAAGACAGATGCATAAATGTGCACACTCTTACGATTTTAAGCATTCCCTTTCTGATGGGTATTGCTAATTCCTGAAAAATGCTTACTGCTTCTTTTTCTTTCTTTTCTGAAACCATCACAAATACAGTAGCAGAGGGAAGCAGCTCTTGGCAGGGAGAAAGCAGAGGAAGCCTCTCTCTTCCCCTTGTGAATTCCAAGTCCTAAAACACTAGAAAGTGCTAAATATGTTTAACCACAATACAAAGTAGTTTATATTTTAAAATAATTCCAGTTAATTTCTTGTGCTTTATACCTTTTTTTTTTTTTTCTGAGTAAGCACAGTATTTATCACAGATGTTCCAAGGCAGAAAGTGCATACTTTCTATAGGCCAATGTTCACTCATTTTTCCCTCACTTCACGCCACTTTTGTCCACTAAGAATTTTTTACTTAAGGATTTTTTTATCGGAGAGACCTGTTCTCTGGTGTAAATGCAAAAATAATTTGTAGCCCCTACTGAAGGGGTCTTGACCTAGCTAGAGGGAAAGGCAGGGATGTCTTGTGTCCCAGGTCTAGAGGCTATAAACTCCCTGCTCTTAATTACACTTCTGGCCATGTATGCATCACAAGATGGAGGTATTTTTAAGGAACTGTAGTTTTCCATACTCCCAGAACCTTCTACTATGTGTGGAGTTGGAATGCATGCAATTGATACAGCAAAATCGTTACTTAACTTTGAGCTGTTAACGCATTTTTGCTTTAAATGAACACTTTGTATACTGAGTTTAAACACTTATTCAACTGTTCAGTTAAACTCTGGGATCATAAGACCATACTGYCCAAGTATTTCACAAGTGTTATCCCCTCAGGGAGGAAATCATGCATTTCCAGCCCTGGAAAGCAAAGGATAAAAGTGGTGCAGGAACATCACTCTGTGTGGACTGCTCTAACTAAGAGCACTTAGCTAAGGTGGAGCAATCATTGGAGCCAAGGTGAAGCTGAGCCAAGGCAGCCATGGTTTCAGTGAGATTTAGCAGCAATTAATTCCATATAGCCTTAGCATGTAAACAGAGAAGTTGAAATCCAAAGGAGGCATCTGAAAGAGGTAGGATGAAGGAAAAAGAGACTGTAGTCTGAAATAGATCTGTCTTCCCACTTTCAGAATACAGTTTGAAATACCGAATGATGTGTGTGACAGATGGATGAGCTGTGGTAGAAAAATGTTTTGGTTGCAGAGGTGCTGAATTCAACACAATATTTGCTTTCTAGTCAAGTGCAGTTCTACTTTGATGAAATAAAGGATGGATCTCTTACAATAGTAATGAACAAAGAGATCCATTTATACTGCTGCCCACTGTTTGAGTTATTGCTTTTCATTATATGTATATTTGGGAGAGCAGACAGTAAAATAAAATGTGGTGTAACTTATATAACCAGTATAAATATGAAAATGCTGGGGTTTAAATTGCCTTGTGTTTCTTTTATTCAGTTTGTACTTTCACAGTATTAGTATAAAATGTTTTCAAGAAAGACTGTCCCTTTGTTTGCATCACTGGTATCTCTTCATGCCTTATCTTGAATATAAAGGCATTTGTATCAATACCTTTATATTCAAGACAAGGCATGAAGAGATATCAGTGATCTATCTCAGAGGAGGAAGAAGGCACTGAAATTGAATTATTGAAATGAAATGATGGCGTACAGGATAAGTAGACATTTCACTTATTCCTATGAAACGTGTCTGTGTAAAGATTGTAATGTGATTGAACTAGGTACTGGAGATGTCTTGGTTGAATAAAAACTTTTATTGGCTGAGATTCCAACAAGAAAGAGTGGATGATAAAAAGAATGATAAAAATATACTTTTTGATGACACAAGCAAAGTCCTGATTCCAGGAAATAGAATGAGTTTTTTCAAAGGGAGTAAGAATTAGATTCTTATTCATCTCTCTAAGCTGGACCTTCTCCATTTTAAGCTTCTCCTCTCAGCAGCTCTGCAAGATGCAGCGTGCTAACTTTTGTGGCCTCATCTAATCCAGCATATGAAAACCTTTATGAAGCAACAGTATGAAACTCAATAGGAAGTTTCACACTGAAACTGAGTGACCTTCTTTAGCCAAGTAGCAGAACCTTACTCCTCAAGATTATAGTGGAAATACAGAGGCGAAAAAAATAAAAAGGATATAACCCAGACAGATTTGCTGTGGGTGATGCTCAATCCCTGGCAATTTCTCTGTGTTCTAAAGGCTTGAGGAGGATCAGAGGCTCAAGACCTCCAACTGTGGCTCCCCTGATATAGTATTTCCCTTCCTTTAGTTACACCAATATCCCTACTGGACATCAAGGAAAGTTGCTCTGGAGTTCATGGTCTTCAATGTGCACTACAGATACCTCAAGTGTTACCTGTAATGCAGGTGCCTYTTGAGGTGTCTCACTGAATTCCTGTTTAGTTGCTGTAATCCCCACTAAGACCYCAGCTTTGGCTCTGGCCTACAAAAAGCAAGGATTTGTAGGGTGTTCAGGAATCTCCACAGCTCATTTGGCTACAAATTGCCCAAAGGCACTCCTTTTCCAGATGAAGAACATTCTGGATGATTCATTAAAGCAGAGAATTGGTTGGAAGAAGTGGTTGCTTTCTAGAATTCTGTTGTCGTTGTTCACTCACATTTTAGAAAGTAAATAAAGAAAATACAGTCTTTTGATGCATTATTCACTTKGCATGGCTTGCCCAGAAAATATGGTTTCTATTGGTCTGGAATTTCTTCTCGGAAAAAAATTGTACAGATTCAGAGCAATGCTCTGTTGATTTGACTACATTAATGGAATATTTTAAAGGTTTTTTTTTTTTKAATGTTTAGTCAACAGTCAGAACATTAAGGCGTTCTTGGCCACACAACATGAAAATGGACTCAATAAGACCTTTGAACTAAAAACAAGTGGACTTTGGATTGAGTTATTTCCTTCAAGATTCCTATTCATTCTAAGAAAATAAGTTCTGAGTAATTATGTAAATTTTTGACTCAGATGAGAAATGAAGAAGTGAAATTGAAGGGTTAGTGCTTATGCAGTTTCTCAGGGAAGAATATATTTTGGCTGTTCAGGGAAGGATCTAAAATACAGTATATAGAGAGGAAAAGCAGGTACTGTTCATATTCCAGAAAAGACAGCTGGAAATCATTTCAAATTTAGAACTACTGGCATTCACAGTGCGTCCATTAGGTATTCCTGTTAGTCAGCACATTCTGAAAACCATCCCTACACAATAAATTTGGAAAAGTAAATKATAAAGACCTGGTGAAGGAGAAAAATAAAATACTACAGTTGTCTATATAATATTTCTGAGAGCTTATGGTTCCAAAATCTTTTCAAACATCTGAGGAGGCTCAAGAAAACTAAGTTAGAAAATTGTTATTTTGTCACTCCATAAAAAAGTGTTTTGGAATGGAAAAAAAATCAGTAATGCACTCAAGCATATAGCTTAGTCTGGTGTCAGTTGCAAGGAAGCTGGAAGAGAATAAAAAGGGACAAGTGAAAAGTAATATGGATGTTTTGCTTTAAATACGAGGAAACTAAGCCAATGAACGATCAAGACGTTATAAGGCCCAAAAGGGGCTCCAGGCTTCTCCTGGTTTCTGTAATTGCTCAGTGGTTCCTCTCCCTCAGCAAGGACTTCAGTAGCTTTCTTTCACCTGTTGTTTTTGGCACTATTTTCATCCTTTCCAGCACTAGCCTAAGCAATGTAGGCTGGTGCAACTCTGTTCACATGCCTGTGTTTCTGCATGCTCTGAACATCACTTTTTAGGGACAGGACCACAGCCTATTTCCTTGGGGCAGGAGGACTAGCAAAAGGATCTCTTCCTCCCCTTCCCACTTCCCAGGTCAGCCAGAGCCATGTGTGCTGTCATGCCAAATAGCCAGGGGACACAGCCCCTTCATTTCAGAAAAAATGTCATCCTTGGTTTCTGTGTTCCAAGATCTACAGTGGGATTGAAAAACTCAGGTTTTTCTACAAGTTTCAATCTCCTGACAGGATAAGATGAGAATGGGAACTGGTTTGGGGAACATTCAGACTGCTCTTCTGACTTCAGGAGCTAAATGCTGGTCTTCTGCTCTATCACAGGGTCCACCCACCCTGCTGGTGAGTCAGGGTTACTCTGAAGCATCTTATGGGGAGAAAGATAAGAAAAAGCAACGGAGCTTGTTCTTTTGGTGTCTTATTTAAGAAAATTAAAGAAAATTCAGGTAGAAATTAAGTTCTGATTACTTACCTGGTTTATTCTTTTTCTAGTGCATTGGGAGACTCTGTAAGGGCTCTTGCCTCTGATAGTTGCATTCCTTGCAATTGAATGAACATCATGACTAACACTCAGGAAASGTGTTGCTCCTTATAAAATGTTTCGCTGTGGTAATTAAAGCTAATAGTAGCAGGACTATTAGCATGGGTGCTGTACCTGAAATACACAGGAGGGCAGTGTAGCTGGGATTTGCAATTCTGCTTTGTTACACTCCTGCTAAAGGCCCTGCAAAGCCAAAAAGTGGTTATTCCCACACCTCCAGAAGGATGCTGAAGCTGAGCATTTGCAAAGGTTGCTTTGCGCAGGTCTTCTGAGCAAAGGGCAGGATGCTTCTCACTCCCTTTCCAGTGGCTGTGTGGTGATGCCAGTTCTTATCCATCCCAAGGCCCAGGCAGCCTGTTCTCCCAGCTGCCTCAGACACAGCAAAATGGATGGTAATGCAAAGGAAAAAATATCATATAATGTGTCAAAACCTGTAAACCAAGTCAGCCTCACCTTGGGATGGAGCCAGAATTTCAGTCACCCATTGCTAAATCAATATTTGTTCTATTGTCCAGCACCATGGTTTCAAGCTGGGACAGATTTTCGTAGGTTATGATGCTGGAAAACAGAAGTAGAAATATTTGACTAAAGTGACTTGGTTGCACTTGCTTCTGAAGAATATATGCATCAAGAATATTAAGGTGATCACAACAGTAAAAGAGTAATACCAGACTGAAAAAATATTTCATTTTACTGGAAAATAATCAAGATATTTGGACATCAAAAAATAGCAAATTTCAGAGCAAAAACTTATTTCTGCATTAAATAGAAAAGCATTTATTGTAAAAACATCTAATTGGTACCTTTTAACTTTTTCTCATTTTAATATAAAATATTTACTGGAAATTGAGTTATACACACTAAATGTTTCATTTGAGCCAAATCTGCAAATTTTGTTGGAAGAAAAAAAGCTGGATAGGATGACTTGATGACAGCTTATGCCTGTCTCTTCTCAAAATATTGACTGATTGGATAATAAATGTTCAGTTTAAATACATATCAAGCCCTCAAATTTGAGGCTTCAAAACTGACACTGGAATTTTAGAGGGTATCCTATTTGCAGACTAATTTTTTTGAAATGGTATAACCTGGAATGGCTATTCAATTTTTTCCTTTTGCTACTATTTTTTTTCCTTTTACTTCTCTCTTTTTCTTTTTTTTTTCTTTTCCCTTTTAAATTACCTCATCTTTTTGTACTTCAAATCTGAGACTTTTAAGGTTCTTTCTTGGAAGGCTTAGACCAATTCTTATTTTTATTTAAAGCAGGCAAATAAAGCTTTGAGAAATTTAATATAAATAAAACCATGCTGGCATCAGCTAAWCAGAATTCATAGCATTAGTGGAATGTGGTGACAAAGTGTAGGGGATTTGGATTTCATCTGAACAGCCTCTAGCCTTTCAGGTGTCTGTACGGTCTCCCCATTTTAATCACTTTTGCGCAGAAGATMCCTAATAGGAAAGGAAAAGGTCATAGGTCAGAGCTAACTAACTAATTAACATGCACTCAGATGTTCATGCCGTGGCCTGTTGCAACTACCAGAGACTCCCAAACATTCATTTCCACGTATCTGTGCTAAGCTGCACAAACACTAAAACTTGCAAGCATTTACTCCTTCAAGCCCCAGGCTGCACTGCTTCATCTTATATATTCAAATATCAGACACCAGCAGCTTCTTAGATCCATGTTCTAATGAGTACTTTAGACTTTTCATTTCCTTTGAAATTGACTCCCACTGGTCACTGGGAATCTTCTCCTTACTGCGATCCCCTTACTGATGGGCAGATGAAACACATGTATCACTAGATTCAGTCTCACAAAAAGGCATCCAAAAGAGAAGTTGTCTCCAAGTTGGTTGTGCTAGACCATGCCTATTAATTTGCAGGAGCAACGTTGAAAGACTAATGATATAGATTGCTAGACCTGTGCATGCACACTCACCAAGGGATCTTCTGGCTCCCAAAACTTCATAATCCTGCTCATTCCTGCTGCATGAGCTCTCTTAKACACAGTGCTCTCCCAGAAAAAGCCTAATTGCAGTAATTCATTCAACAAGGCCAGACTTGAAGAATGGTTAAATACAACTTGGTTTATTAACCATCTCCTCATGGTAAATCGCATTATCTTACCTTACAGAACATAGGTTTCATTTTTTCATAGCTGTTAGGGTTTCTTATTAAATAAAATACAACAGGATTTCCACAAATGATAGGCACAAAGATTGTTCCTTAATTCTAATTATGAACAAACTAACCAAAAAACCCATTCAAACAAAGTCAACTCAATTTATATGAATATTAGTTTGATCTATTCTGTTTTCATTGAGTGTAGGACTGGAAGAGTGTACAAAAAGCTTTGTGGTATTGTACAAAGATGGGAAATCGCTTATTACCAGAAAAATTAGCAATAGCAGATGTGGGAAACAAAGATTTGAATGCAAATGTTTACATACCTAACAGCAACATAGTTGAGTTCTGATGCCGAAATCCACAATACCTTCAAGACAATTGGAAYAGAAGAAATATATTACCTACCTTGAGAATTTAGACTTTTCACTGACAACRATTTGTAACCATTAGGCCAAGAACCACTTAATGGCAGGGAAAAGTGATAAACAATGATGGCAACACATTTGTTGCAGTTCTTTGTGATGTTGACAGTCCCTGATGATGAGGTGAAGGAAGAGCCATTCTTTGCTTCTAATCAGTCTCTCTCCTAGGCCAGGAAATTGTTTGTCACATTAACCTGGCATACTTAAGTTTAAGAAGTGCAGGAAAGGATTGTACATACCTGACCTTACATGTCTTGTTGAGGTTTGTGGAATAACAAATATGTTTCTTCATTTATGTCATACACTAACCCAGAGAACAAGAAAAATCCTCAAACTCCACAGGTTCCTATATACTCCTTGAGGAACTGAAAGAAAAAAAATGAGATTACTTCACTTGCTAGCAGAACTAATTTTGGTGTAGTACTGGGGATGGCAGAAGGAACGCACAGACAGAAAGCCAAAGGAGTTGACAGACTTTCTGCCAACGCATTGTCACCAGCTGCAGGCCAAACTGAACCAGCCTGCTCTCAATTCCAGGCATTGAGACACTTTCTTCCTACTCTGCTGTCTTTGCATAGTTCCCATTAGCTGTAGCTTAGCTAAATACTACTATTTAGATTTTGATCTTTTCTCCCTTGCTAACTCTATCGTGGGTAGACCAAGAAAAAAAACCAAGAGATTCATAAATCAGTAATTTGCTGCAGCTTCATCTTTGTGATCACACATGCCTTTGTTCATTTCCCATCATTAAATACTCATAGATGAGAAAAAATTGAACCAGTATAGCTCAAATCAGCCTTTATATTTGTAAAATTGTCTGGATTCATTCTCTTATCTGAGAATGACTRGCTTAACTTTGATTCAGTTTAATCTGTGACTAAATAATTTAAAGTAAATCCAAATATATGTTGCTGTTCCTCTGAAATAAGATGTGAAAAAAGATTATTTTTTCTGTATTGCTTTAATTTCACAATATAAATTTACGCCTAAATTTATATTGATATGTTCTCAAGCAGCAAAGTCATTTGGGGCTTCCCGTCTCTCTTTCTCTCCCATCTGTTTTCTTTTTTCTTTTCATGGTTAATGGCATGATTACCCAAACACAGTGATTTATTCATCCCTTATTATTCCAAGGAAGTTGTTAACAAGTCATGGATTGGGTGTTAGGTTATTTAAGGCTATTAATAAGACATGCAAATACTCAAGCATGTACCTATGTCTGACATAGAACTGCATTAGTAAAACACATACATTTTAAAGTTTTTCCTGGCTTAAACTGCATGGGTAGCATGGCTAAAGGAGTTGTCCTCATCCATTAAGGTCTTCATTGCCTAGAAATTCTACTAACTCTTTCTGACTTTTTAATTTCTCTTCAAAGGGTGCTGGCAGCAGTCTGGGCATACCAGGCAGACTCAGCACAAACCAGAGCAGGAGATCAGTTATCAAGCAAGTAACATTATTCCTCAGGAGAAAGCTAATGTCCTGACTGAAGAGGTCATGAAGGGAAGTTGTTTTGTTTGGAAACAGTGAGCTCTTTGGCAAAAATGGAAGTGGAGTCCAAAATAAATTCCCTGAGGTAGAAGCTGTGGAATTAAGGAAGTGGCAGGATTTGCACAGGAGAGCTAAGAATGGGGGTGCTTCATAAGTAGGATTTTCTTCAGTCTCCTTTTTTGCTCTAGGAAAGAGACAGCAGAGGAATTATTAGGGAACAAGGAGAAGTGTAAAGTCCTCTTTCACTGTGACTAAAAACTCCATTTACCAAAGGGATCGAGGTTCAAGGAGGACTTGGCTGTCTCTAAGCACAAGTGAGGAGTTTTAGACACAGAAAGAGGATTCACAGAAGCCAGTGCAAAAATCCAACCCAAACCATTCAAATTAGTAAGCTACACTGAGATGTGTGCCTTGTACCTTCCTTTTTGGTGCAAGAGACACCAGTTGACTAACTTAGAATCATAGAATGGCCGGGGTTGGAAAGGACCTTAAAGATCCTCTAGTTCCAACCACCCTTCCAACCACCCAACCACACCTTTCACTAGACCAGGTTGTTCAGAGCTCCCTCCAAACTGTCCTTGAACACAACAGGCACCCACAACTTCTCTGAATGAGCAACTTCCGTCTGAATGGTTTGGAACCAGCAGCCAGGAAGAAGTGTTAGCTGAGATCCGAAGGAAGGGAAGGCAGGAGTAAACTGGAACAGCAGGATGGAATCAGTGCTTCTAGAAGCAATTTGGGTAGGACTTGTTTGGGATATGTCTCTTGCACTAGTCACGCAGAGCTCGCACCCAACACTGTCAGTCTGGTACCCAACAGCCCTGTCGATGCCTGGTTGGGCATCTAGCAACATATAGATGGGCATGAATAGACTTTTCTCAGAAGGTGGAGCAAAGCATGTCTGTTTATTAGCCTCTTCCTTTCAAAAGCACAAATTCCTTCCAGGAAATACTTCAATGTAACCCTTATCTCTTATTCTCTAGCCAAGGGTCTGGCATGAAAATAAACATATTGAACATGTAAACTCAGTCTGTCTGGATCTTGCATTCAGATCTCAGCCAGACTGCTTTGTTCTACTTTTCCCCAGAAGAAGCAAATAGTGTTGCAACTAAATAATTTTATTTAATTTTACATAAGAAGTTCCTTCAGCCCTGGTTGAGGCTGGGTGCCAGTTTTAGGAGCACAAGACTGATATTTATTTTTGCAGAAAGCATGATAGTACATGTAAATCTTGTAACTACCTGTTGATTTGACCTAAACATTGTAATTAATAGTCCTCAATTAAGTGAGTTTAACTAATATCATTCTGATTCAGTCTTGGACCTCTCTAATGGGGAATTGCGATACCCTGTGGCTTGCTTTGCTAGATCCAAGCCTAACAGAGAAGGCCACTAACCCAGCTGCATAAAACTGGCCTCGAACCACCTGAGAACCTGGCCACATGAGATGTGTCAATACATTCATTTCCAAAATGAGAGCAGGTTGGACAGCATCAAGAAGTCACTTGTTTTACCTATTGGCCCCAAGGCATTATGAGACATACCTAAATCTCTCAGAGCTGTTTGTCCAGAACGTCTGCTATCTTGCTAGAGTAAGGCACACTGCAGACCTTTTGTCTCAAAGGCAGCTGAAGATGTGAAATTGGATTTTCAAATCAAAGTCATTACTCCCACTTTAGAAGTCAGAGTAAAAAGGGATAGCTTTTGCACAGAAGCAATGCCCATGACAGTACCAAAATGTAGATGTATAAGGTAGTACATATGCTAGTTTTATAATTTAAGAGACAATGCTGTGAAAGTCAGCTCTGATCAAACACTTTCTGCATTGTACTCTTTTGCAAAAAAATTTGCTGAACTTTCAGCTGATCTAATCCATTGCTAACTGTATCCCCTTTCCCCGAGCAAATATCCTGCTGTGCATGAATAATTAGCAGCTGGTCAGGGGCCAGGGAGCTGAGCAGCCCTGCTCACCTCAGCGAGGCTGTCTGTCCAGCTGTCGTCTGCTTCTCACATCACCATGGCAGCAAGTGCACATTCAGCCATTCCATACCTTACAGCGCATTCGGCTGGGCTCTGTGGCCCTGCAGAGCACCTCATTCCTCTTCTCTGACCTCATATGCTCTGTTTGGAAAAGACTAATGTAAAACAGCTATTTTAGAGAAGCTGCAGAGGGAGACAAGTTATTTTTTAAGACCAAGTATGACAAATATTTTGGAATGTGTTCAGCACTGTAAAACTCTTAAGATTTTGGCAAGGTTCTTTGAAACTTGGGTCATACATGTACTTCACACAAGCATCGTGATTTTCACCTGGGCTACAAATGTCCATTCATCACCACAACCTTTAATCTCCATCTCTTCATGACTTCAGTAAAGCACTTGTTCCTGTGTTTAAAACTGAGTGTATACAGGAATGCTTCTCCATCCTGGCCTTACAGATCACACTGAACCTGTACCTGCTTTGAAGAGTTGGCTTTAATCTTGGGGTTTGTTTCATTTGTAACCCAAATGAACAGTTCAAAGTCTGATGAATAGAGTATAAACATATGAGAAAATAGATGTCAAGGTTCTAGGGAAAGGAAAATTAAAATTTTGTTGTATAAGTATTCTAACATGGCACATTAATTTTACAGCTAACACTGCAAACTCATTTGTTGTCACAGATGGGAGAACAACTGATTAAAAATGCCAAATTTCCGTCTCAAATTACTCTTTTATTATAACCTGTCAGAATACTGACTCACAAATTTCTGAATATATAATGATGTTCTGAATATTTCTTAATAGAAACATTTGCAAATAAGCTGCCTTAAAATAATGAAATATTGAAGATTGCTTCTTTTTTATTATTTTCAATATCTGTGACTTTGAAGTCTGWAGAAAACAAAATTAGTTTTAAATACAATACAAATTCTAATATTCTCTTTCAGTCGTCTCCAGTAACTTGTCTAAACATCTCTACAAATAGACAATGTGCACAATTTTATTAATTTCCCTACTAGCTAAGAAACACATTTTTTATCCTGAACTTTTTTTTAAAATTGAATTCCTATGGAGACAGTTTTCCATGGTACAGAATTTACTCCTTAAGCAACGTACTCAGAATTCACAAATGATTATTACAGAATAGATAAAGACTGGCCCCTCACATTCCAAGAATGTGTCTTAACCAGTGGCAAGAGCACAAACCAGGTCTCTGCAGCAGAAGTGGACGYTGGAAGAGTTAGCAATCTATCTCAGCTATCACTATTATTTGAGAAAAAATAAAAAGGAGGTGATAAAATACCTCTCAAATGATAGGTGCATGCTTCTAGCCCCTTTCAGAACAAAGTCAAACAGGTGAGATAAAGTTATCTTCAAGCTCAGCTTTAGCTAAGATGTTTGGCTTTGTTCAGGAAGAAATCATAGTGCTTACTTGGATCAGTTACAGCTAAGGAACATTTTAAAAATACTGCCCCTCAGCTGGTCTCTAACATATCTCTTCTGCAGCRTCGTGTTGAGAGCAACAATGTAGAAGGATTAGTGAATCATGTGAGAATGAGATTTTTATAAGCCAGGCTACTATAGACCCATATTTTTACAATAATGTAATTTATATGTGTTCACTGAATAGGGCTATGATATGGGTAGGTAAAGACAAACGTTTTGACCTGTAGTAAAGTACACATTTCACATGCTTATGTTGTCACAAAGATCTATTTCATGTTACCTACCAATATTTTTTCCAGRTATGTGGTTTGTGATTTAATGAGATCTTCCTGAGTCTGAGCTATGTAAATTGATGCCTTAGGATTTTAGCTTTTATATTTTTMATTAATTTTTAATTCTGCAGTTCTTTAGTGTCTAACTCTAAACCCCATGTAGAACGTTAGCTACTGTCTTCACATTTTAGTCACACAAAAGAATTCCACTCTAGGCCTGGAAATCAAGGATGCCTCAATGTCTCAGGCCTGGAGAAATGTAAACAAAAGTGAGTTGGGAAGAAGAAAACTTGGGGTAAATTACTTCATTCCCTGAAACTCTAATCAAAAGATTAACCCCCAATATGCAAGTGGAAATAACTTATAAAAGTGTGAAAACTCATGACCCAGCGTCCATTTTGGGYGTAGCCCCTGGGTAGGCTTTGTCTGCCCTAAATGTACCTAAAGGCCCTTCAATAAATATGACAGCTTTTTGCTCCCTTAATTTTGTCAGGCTTCTGGTTTTAGATATCCCAATAAGGCATCAAATAGTGTGCATTCTGATGCAGTACACTTTAAATCAAAGTGCATTTTCGATGCATCAGACAGAACATTTAAATTGTATTCATTTTTCAATATGGTGCAAATCCTTTGCTAACAGCAAAAGACAAAGTAACATGGACTCAACTTCTAGCATTGCTTAAGTCAATGGAATTTTGTCACTGAGGTTGATAAAGACAAAATTTAAATTAGTTATTGAGTAAATCAGTATTAGACTCTCTTTGCTATTCTTGGGCTTCTAAGCCATCCCACTGTTTCATATAACAGTGATATGTATGTGTTTATTGCAAGTCATATCATGAAGTGCATAGCATAAACACATAGATAAGTTATATTTTTCTCTAAACAAACCATCCACATCTGGACAATGAAGGTTCAAAGCAAATTCCAGGTGGACTATGATGGATTCCTCCCAGACACCACAAGGAAATACTTAGTTTTCTGTGTAAGCATTCTATGCCTTTTAAAAACAATCAAACAAACAATACACAAAACTAGAAGAGTTCCTGCTCTTCAAGTCTTAACTTTTACTATTCCCCTCCATTATATATACAAATTATATATACAGATCCCCTCCATTATATATACAAAATTATATATACAGTCTTTGTTGTGCCTCATAGACAAGTCTAGACTCCAGAGCTGTGATTCTCAGCACAATCCCTATCACATCTCTGTCCATGTGTGGAAAGTAGGGGGAAAAAATAAATTTTTAAAATCTGATTTTCTGATGTTCCTCACTGTTCTTTACAAACTGAATCTCAGGAAAGCACGTAATATTTTTTTGTAGAAGATATTCTGCTGAAATTTAATGTTCAGACAAAGACCAAAAAAATCCCAAAACAACTCAAAAATAGTAGCTGCCTCTACTTAAGGGCACAGTGGCCTTGTCCTTCAGAGAGGCTAATCACTCAGGTTTTGGTGAAGCCACCTATCTAAATCAGGGAATAATTTTCACCAACCTTAGCCTGAGATTCCACACATAAAAATCACRTGATGAAATGTGGGTATTTATAATGTTGATGTCTACATCTCAAAGTTCATAGTCTTAAGTTTTCTGTACAGTCGCTACAGAGAAATAAGCATTTTTAGGATATGAGTCACCTCATCCTACCACAGGTATCTAAAATATGTCATAATAATTGTGCCCAACAAGTGCCTGTTTCTTACCAGTAATTGTAAGGAAGTCTTAAGTAGCTAGCTGAGATGGACACATCGGCATGTTTGAGGTTCAAATTTCCTGAGACAATTCAAATTTCCTGAGACAATTCAAATTTCCTGATTCTGTTTCATGACAAGGCATAGGTGAGGGACCTCACCAAATTTTGCAGGAAGCACGTCTAGCAGTAACCATTGCTGCACTGGCCATGTTTGTTTCCAGCTGCAGCACAGGGCCATGGCATGGAGAACCAAGACACCCAACAGAACAGCCAAATGGTGGACAGTGGCTCAGGCTGACCACCACATACAACAAGCTGATGTTTCGTCATTTCTTCAAGAGCTGTGGGCACAGTGCTGGGGAGTGGATATGGCAGTCAAGGCAAGAATTATCATCACTGGTACATGAAACATTATTATCAGGGTGCAAAATAGATTATTAGTAGTAAAAGGTGGAAAATATGCTGCTGGCGAGATGAGTAATTGGGGAAAAAGCATAGACAGAGTTTTATGAATCTCCAGTGTTCTGTTCTAAGCAAAATCTTCTATTATAAGCAAGTGAACAAAAAGAATCTTAAACTATGGAGGGAGAAGCTAAAGATTTTTAGATTGGTTAGATAATGTAGAARCTGTAGAATGAAAAAGCAATTCAAACTATTTTCAGTGTAAGATATGGACAAATGATGAAGCTGACTTTGCAGAAGAACTACGAGGTTCAAWGCTTCCTGAATAAGAGCAAATAAATGCAAAGTAAGAACCAGATTTGACAATTGTGTAAGTGGGCGATGAAGRGGGGAACTTCTGCATTGCTACTTCAAATATTTTATGGAGTAATCATGAGRAGCTTATTTATTGATGAGGAGACTGAGAAGACTGTGGTGAATTTTATACCATAAAAGCAGGAACACAAAAAAGATATGAAGATAAATTATGTCAAAATGTTAAAAAAAAGGATTGAAAAACAAGTATGGGGCTATAGACACTATTTAAAGAAATAGAATAAAATGAAAGCATCACTGAAGACAGACCCACTTGAACTGAGTATTGAGGTCTTGGATGGGCAACATATGCTGTGTTTGGAGGAAGYACTCTCATCCTCCCTCCAGCATTTGACATTTCTGATGTCAGCAGGTGACAAACAAGTCAGATTAACATCTACAGCATGTGTCCTGTTGTTCTAGAAATATGCCTTCCTATTTACTCCTTGGATTGTTTACTCTGACTGTTCAGCCTGTTCTACGAGCTTTATAGTAAAACTGTGTAGGTGATTATGGTAGAAAGTTAGAAAGGGGCTTTATGAAATGTGACACTGAAGTGGATATACTCATATATATATATATATATATATATATATATGAACTGAGTATACTATTTTTTTAACATAAAACAAATTATTTCACATTAAAATACCAAAATACATTTTGTCTTCAAAATGTATTTTAAATTGGTTCATTTTCTCTTGGCCCCTAGCCTTTGAAATGTATTCAGGAACAATTTTCTCTTTGCGTTGTTKTCTATAAATGTAAAGCACAAGTATTTAGTTTGCTACACACTGTAGAAGGACAAAACAGTAGGAGAGCCAGAACCACTATTTTGTGTGGGAGAAAGATGAGTCACTGACATGAGATAAAATTAAATTGGCTCTTACATAAGTTTATCATAACCTTCACTTCTTCAGCATCAAAGCTGATGACTCAGTATTTGTTTTTAAAGTGTGTTCATTGCCATATAATACCTGTCCGTCACCAAAGATGATTTATATGACATCCATCTATATCTACATTTTATAGATCTCTAAGAAGATTGCTGTAATTCCTTTATGACCAGATATAGATAATTATACCTCCTGTGATGCTGTCTCACAGCCATCACTCTTAGCAGCTTTGTGATGAAAAATTAATCGTTTCTTCCAAACTCTCTAAAAAAAACCTCACCTTTTGGGTTTTTTTGAGCAGAAATAAGGGGGAAAAATTTGCAATCTGAGCTATCTACAAGAATTTAGATTAATATTTCTCTTCCAAGAATAATAAAAAATGGATCCGAATTTTTTTTTCCATAGTTACGAATCAATGTAAAATTTCAAGCGATTAAGTCTGAATTACTAAAATCTTGATCAAGAATTCTAGCAGGACATGAATTTGGTTAATTGTGAACTGATTGTTCCCCATAAATTAATATATTTTCTGTCTCAAAGTAGTTTTATTCTAAGGAGGTTACTTTGAAAGTCAGTAAATGCAGAGTTCAGCTCCCTCCTTCCTCTAGAGAAGTAGCGCTGCTGGAAGTGTCTTGGACAGTACCTTGAGTTTCCATTTCCACAAAAAAATTAGTCAAATCATCAGTCTTGCAAAAACTTAAAGGYCGACCCTGAAGCCTACTAAATTGCTTCTCCAGAAATAAAGGCCAACATCCAACAGAAGTTTGTTTCTTTTTATTCGTGGGGAGGTACTCAGATTCTGCCTACCTGCTTGTGCATGAGGRCTCCTGGTGGGACATGGCTGACACCTGCCTGCCCTTACGCCTGCAGAGTAAGAGTCTCTCCACTGTCCCTTTAAAGTCTTCATTCCCACTTTGACTGGATCTGCAATTGCATTTGCCTGGACATAATACCCCACTCTTCTTGAAGTTCCCAGATCCTTTGTGATTGCAGTGGGAGCACAAATACTGTGACTGGATCTGTGAGAAAGCCTCTTCTTATGGAGAAAGAACAGACTGTTCCACATATARGAATTTTGGTGGAGCAGCTGTGTGGTAAGTAAGTGACCAAAATTCTCTCAAGCAACAATGGACATTAGAATAGCAGACTAACAGCAGCTAACTAAATGACTTCGGGAATCCAGGCTTTTGCCATGTTCAYGGTGCTCAAAAGGCAGAAAGCCCATGAAGCGTAAGATAAAAAATCACAAAGGACTGGCAAAAATATGTTTATAGACTGGCAAGGATATGTTAAGAGTCACCTTGGGACTCTCCTGACTAAATCAGCTCATCAGCACAAACATAGCTGACTAACACTTTAGAAGGAAAAAAAACAATACAGTGATTTCTATTTTTTTTTCCTCAAAATAGAATAGATCTACACATAGCTACTGAGGAATAGTAACATTTCTAATCTATGCCAAGACAGCTTCATGTAGGTTGGGCCCCCCATATTTTTCCTTCTTTCTGGACTATGTAAAAGCTGACACTATTTTCTGTAAGCACCATGAAAGGAAAAGCATATTCTGGAGGAATGTGAGGATTGGTCCAAAGCCCACTAAAGCCAGTGGAACTCTTTCCATTGACTTAAATGGGTTTAATGGCATCAGACCCTAAATGAAGAAAAATGGATCTTCAAGTTCTGGGCTAAGGAAATAATTCCGTTGGGAGTGACATGGAAAAAACACATGAAGGTGAGGGAACTTGAAGAATCAACAAAAGGATCTGAAAACTTGGCAGCAGCAACTGGTTCAGTATTTTTGGAGGTTATAAAAACAGATGGGCTTTCTCTGTTACAAATTCACCCCCCTCTAAGCAGGCTGATTTATCCCTGTGTCAGGAACATATCAAGAACATATGAGCCTCATCTCCTAGGTTTCTTCCTTTATTTGTGCTTCAYTTCAAAATTGACTGTCACAATGGAAATGACACAATGTTGTCAACTCCTCCCAGAATGCTGTCTAATTTATGACAAGTAATTTCAAATACATGGTTATCCAATTTTCCATTTCTTTCAATTCCATAAGAAGTAAAAATTCCCCAGTGTCCTTTGTGTCCCCATATGGCCTCTCTGGATTGATCATTATCCAAAACTGACTGTTTTATTAGCTGCTGAGTTTTCAGATCCCATAATAAATGCCTTAGAAATGCAAGTGGCGCTTCTATGTTAAYGTGCATGAAAAACAGCTTCCAGGTGAATTGGATAAATGCATATTAAAAAGAAGCAGTGTTTGTGGTAAAAGTGGGCATTTAAAACAACACTGATACAGTTTTGAAGAAAATGAATCAAAAACATCAGTTGAACATAATTAAAACAGAGATTTCATTTAGATTAATGCAGAACAGCTGCCTATTAAAATAATGCAGAAAAAAAAAAGGAACCCAAAAGAATTCAAAATAAAATGACTGAATGCAAAGGTGCAAATTTAAGCTAGATCAAGAAAACACATTGAATCAAAATTTAAGCTTYTGAAGGATAAGTGCAGTCATGTACATTCTCATCTTGCAGAAGCAAATACAAAAGAATGGCCAATRTTATTGGCTCCTACAGGAACCTGCAAAATTTTGCAGTTGGTCGCTTAAGAGAGCCCTGCTTTTCAAATAGCATGGCTGTAGATGTATGTTGTGGAATAGGGTTGGATACAAAATCATTTGCTGAACTCCAGATTTTCTCTCCTGGTATAGATTAAGTGTGCTGCAAAGACAGAGCAGGCATGCCAACTAGCAGTCCTCTACAGTGTGCTTCATCTCTTAATTTAAGAAGGACTTGCTGCCCCAAAAGACTTAACTGTGAGGCAGGAGAAAGTGAAAAATTGCTCTCTTCTGCCATCAGCACTGAGTGGTATGAAAACATATAATTGCTTTCACAGATTGGATTTCTTTTCTATTTTGAAATATTCCCATTTTTTACATTAAACGTTTTCAAAGGGGAGGGGGTCAGAAGAAAAATATTTACATTAGGTTCCAAAATGTATAGTTATATCTTTCATTAATAAAATGAGAGAAATATTACTCGAAGTTCTTATTTTAGCTAGAGAAAAAGCATATGTGTTATTCTTCCCATGATGTCTCTCTAACATGCAGTACCTTTGAGTATCAGGGACATCAAAACTACAAGGACCATTCTTGTCTATTCTGGGACCGATTTGCCCCTTGCTGGATATTCTGAAGGAATGTAGTTTCCTTGTGTGATACAGGTCTTATATTTGTCTTTAAGATGACAGGTGAGTTTCTATGCTAGTCTGGTTTTACTGACAACTGATTCTTGAGTTCTGGACTGTATCTTTTAAGAAACTTCTCTTTAAAGGTCTTTCACTTCATAAAGCTCCAAAATTCACTTGAAAATCACCTCAGTTTCCCTCAAGTTTGAATTCTAAGTTTCTCAAATTCTTCAGGTACCTGCTTTCACATGCARCTGAAAGAGAAAACTTAGCTTTTCAGCATCCACTTGTCCTGTCATGTGTTACTTTAGATGTGTGAGGTAAACTGGACCAAGAACCTGTCACTGAAAAGTGTATCACTGAAAGGAATGGATGAGTGAGCATTAAATATCCTTGCATGGTGAGCCCAGAACTTAACATTTCTCACAGCACAGTGGAGAAGTTTTAGGCTAAAACTTCTATTCCTTGCYCCTGTTGATCTTTGAGTGCATGGGAAGATTGGTTATTCATGAAGAGTGAAGCTTCATTGTTTATACTTCCTGGAGAGGRGATAATATCTCCTTTAGTACCACAACCTTGTTTTAAGGATGCTACTGAAACAGATCTGAACAGTCATGTTCTAATTCTCTTTACTGCCTATAGAAGCCAGGCTGGTTAGACCAGAGATGCCTCGAGGAGAGTTGTATCACAGATGCCTACCAGGGTGAGAGTCATGGCTAGTACACAAGTCATTTAAGAAGTCAATGGGGCACGTAATTTTGATCATCATATGCTGTGCAACATAAGGATGAAAGGCTGCATGCTCCCTGTGATCCTTTAAGTAAGTTTCTTCCTTATCTTTATATTTCTAATTGAATTTTACCTTTAAATTTCTTATTGAATTATATAGAACAGTCCAATCTTTCTAACTACCCATCAATAGACCTCCATCCTAGATTATGTGTGCGTGTGTGTGCATATTTGTTTATTTTTGTGTTAGTCAGAGCCAGGTATTGACATTTTAAGATCTTGGCTAGTCAAATAAAAATCTCTTTCTTTGTAAAGATTGGCCATTTTTCAAGCCACAGGAACTTTAAACAGTTTCCTGGCAGATACTGAGCAAGCAGGTTGAAGTGGGCAGTGTGATGAAAGGGGAGACCACCTCTTTAATCCTGCAAGTTGCTGAAATTTACAGTAGATTTTKCTTTTTCTCATTACTTGTTTATTTTTTATTTTACTATTTTTTGATCTGGTTAAATTCATTACAGAGTATGTAAAGAAAATGTCTTAAAGCACTATGTGCCTTATATTAATTTTTTTTAAAGAAAGCCTTGCATAATGCTCATTCTGGTGGGTACAATGTCTGCATTCACACCTGCTCTGTGGTTACATCAGGCTCCAAGTGGAAACTGGTTCAGTCAGTAGCCTATTACTCGACTTCCATGGAGATCTGCCTGGATAATGTTTGCAGTCTTGGGCTCAGATCAGACCTGTAAAATCCTAGGTTTATGTGAATCTGGCTCTCTATGCATCTCTGGGAAAGAAAAAAGGAAAGTTCTTTGCACCTCCATAATGCAAAAAAATGCTTTGAAATCCAAATGCTCCTTAATGCTCATGTTAACAATTGCAGAAGCTGCTGAGAAGAAATTTGGTGAGGACAGGGACAATGGATCCTTTCAACGCGAGCCCCAGTGTTATGGCCAAGTTTCTTCAGGCACCTGTAGGTGCTGGACCAGATTTTCTTTTGGCATGCTGTGTTAATATCACCACCAGAGGGGCACAGGCTTCTGAGAACCCAATGCAAGATATCATCCATGAAATCTGGATATGTGTTCTGAGCTTCACCCAGACTCTCAACAGGTTCTGACTGTGGGATTAGAAGGCACTTCTGGGAGGAAGATAGGAGAAATCTGCAGTTAATCAAAATTAAGGTTCRCTTTCTTTCACGTCTTTCCCTGAATTGCATTTTTTTTTCCTTTGTCTTTCTTTTCCCATAAGAGTGTCATTATGAATGCAGTAGCAGGGTCATGTCATCTATCAAAATGGTTCTAGAATTGCCTGTCCCTAATTTTGTGGTTATCAAAAGGATTGTCCTTAAGGCAAAGTGTTCCTTTATTTGGTGGGGATTAGTTCAGTTCATGCAGGAGATATCCTTGTGGCACAATCCTCTAAAGAAACAAGGTCCTGGGGRAGGCATGAGGACAGAAGGGCTTCATGCCTTGGGAGATGTATCTGCACTGCGCAGGAACAACATTAAAATCATATGCCATAGGCTAAATGTAACTATAAAAGGGACAAGGGTTTGTGTACAATGCATATCATACATAGTGAATATTTATTCTCTCAGAAAGAGTAAAGACAGTCCTATGCTTCAACTAATTCAGAATAAAGATTCAGCCATGCTCAGGTTCTTGTTAGTTGATTGGATGCTAGAGAGTTTTTAATATTAAAATGGATTACTAGAAGCATACTGAAATTCTTCTTAAAAAGAAAAGCCTGATACCAATCAGTGAATTCAAAACATAAAAAGATTTTTTTTATATACTTGAAAAAATATAGGTAAAGAAAATTTACTTGTGGATTTAAACCTTAAAAAATTATCACTCAATGTTATTTTATTCATTTTGCTAATCACAGCCTTATATTACAAACAGTGAGCAGTGAGCTCTAACTTTTTCCCAAAAACATGCTCTAGGTGTACAARGCTTGTGCAAACCTTCTACCACAGCAGACAAATCCCTGACTTTCTTATGTCTCTACCTCAAAAATTATTTTGTTTCCATGTCCCTATGTTATTCAAAACCATGTAACCTAAATAAAAGCAAACTCAGATGAAAGGCAATGAAAACTGAGCACATTTCAGATGAAATAAATACAAAGAGAATAGAGACTTATAAGTCTTTTCTCAGTGGGAATTTGGGGCGAAWAACTGGGTACAGTAAAATTGGAGAATTTTGTCATAAAGAATGAGGTTTTCACCCAGTCTTCAATATTTCTGCTCAGAGGATGAAGCATGGACACTTCTTGACTTTCCTTACCTCGTCAGYTGTCATAGTGAAATCTTTTTTATGAATCTTTCTCCTGGAAACTGGTTTTGCTACAGAAGTAGAGAACTGCTAAGACAGCAATTTCAGCAATGCAGTTTCTGGGGTGGTTTGGTTTTGTTTTGCTTTGGTTTTTATTAATGTGTGATACTTATTTTTCATGCCATGCAGATGTTCCACATAGTGTCCAAAGTTCTCAGACTGATTTTCGCAAATTTCTGGATGTACAACAGCATAATTTATCAAGACTAACATAAGTCAAGAAGTTTATACAACTTGGCACAGATGGGTTAAATGTCCACTTTATCTGTGACAATGTGGTGTGACAATGTGCTGAACTCTAGTTACCSTAAATGATCTTGCCAATAAAGAGCTGCCTAGAATATGTTATATCTTGCTATTGGCAGGAAAATTCTGGAAGGGAATTTTGTAGGTACACACATGATGTCTGCTTCACATGAACCATCAAGAGTCAACAGAAACCCATGGTCCTAAATCACTGAGATGTTTTAGAAAAATCCCAACCTTAGTGGGCTCCCCAGCTTGAGTCATGGGTAGAAGGATCTGCCATCTTCTCCCCAGCCAACCTGCAGAAATAGAGTATGGGGCAAATCAATGCATGTCCTGATGGAACAGGTAGCAGTGATGATCTGGCTGCTCCCACGACATTCAGGGAACAAGAATGCTTCTAAGTGGACCATAGTCTGGATGAAATGTTTCACCATATTTCTGAGTTAAAAAAAAATAATGGAGTAATTCCAGAGACCCTCTCTCTTAATAGAGCAAGCTATTCCTGTAGTATTATATAGCTGACTGAGTTTTCCAAGTAAAATTCCATCTCTTCTTCACTCTGTTGGCTCGCAGATATGTAGATTTTGCCTATAAAAAAAAAATGCAGGGAATTATGTTTTTTGCATATTTCTGAAATATCTTGGGCTATTAAGTTGAACAGTTTGCTTCTTCCAGATACCAGAATTCAGAGTAGCATTTTCAATTTACATTAGGAGGAAAACAACCCCAGGAAAATACTAGCAGAAAAAGTGTTTCTTAGAGATAGCAGGTCACTAAATGTGCCACTTCATAATTAGAAAGTTCCATCTTCTCAAAGAAATAAAAAAGCCCTCACTCTTCCTTGAATGATAGCCTTGAGACCAATKCAAATGCAAAATGATGAATGAGCTGTAGCAGCATATAATGTACTGATGGAACATAAGTAAATGSATTCTGCTCTGACAACTCTATGAACATTTACAATAAAATCTAATTGCAGACATCTTCAAATATTACATTAGAGATAATGACTTTGTGTAAATATCAATATGTTGCTTTTTGATATAAACTACAACTTCGTGCTCTGACAGCTTTTCATGATTTTGAGAGTGAAGTGTTCATTAGGTTTTTTAATTTTAATTTTGAATGGTTTTGCTTTCTTTTGAGATTTATTGCCGCTTCTATTGAAAATTAAAAATTGCTATTCCTTTGACATTTTCTCTCTCATTTTCCCCTCAGAGACTTAGAGAAAAATTGGGTATTTTATTTAATTTGAAATARACCAGATTTCCTAAAACCATCATAACATGGCACTTCTGATCTCTATATGGATTCTGCATGCCTGCATGTATATAAAAACCATGCAAAGACAAGAAAATAAGTACACTAATATTCATCCTCTTTATAGAAATATAAAATTGCTAAATACTGGATTCTATTACTGTTACACTTGATTCTTCCTGCTATTCTGCTCTCTTCTAGCAGTGCTCCTGCGAGTTTTATTGCATGTCTGTTAGGCCTTCCAAAACCAAGGAATAAATTCTTCATAACTGTCTCAAACTGTCTGACATTTTAAAGCGCTAACATATTTGAAATATTTTCCTATATCCTGTACCCCTCTGCATTTTATTTAATGTCTATGTCTGTTGCTAATTAGGACCATCTTTTTACTTGTTTGTTTTTTTGTTTTTTTTTTCATTTGGAGATTTTAAATTTAAATTTCACATGTTTATTTTCTCTAAGACCCCTCTGTTGTACAGTTATTGGTTTCATAGCTATTCCGGTTAATTTGGCYATGTTTCTTTTTCCTTTCTAGCAGAGGTTTGGGGTTTTTCTTACTGCAGTTATGAACGAAGGTTGGTTTAAATTTAGAGCAAGGTAACAGGCATTCTCTTTATTTGGTTAGCCAAAAGTGCTGCTCAAAGATTTATTTCAGTTATAGTTTCCCTTTTGGAGAATGCATTTCACTAATACTGTGCACAGAATTTTGTTTAAGAAACAAGTCTCTTTCAAACTATTTGTTATGATTGGCATTTTGGAAAATAAAATCCTTAATACGTTATGTGAGCACTTCCCTGATGTTATATGGTAGAATTCCACTAAAAATGTTGTCATTGAAAGAAAAGGTGCTAATGGGGAAAACAAGAAATGAATAAAACAGCCTAGGCAAGTACCTGCAAATTCAAATACAAAGAAGAGAAAAGAAAAACTCTTAGGTTCAAGGGTGCATTTTATTTCAGAAAAAAAAATTCTTTCTTGAATTTGAAAATCTGTCTGAATATTTGTCTTGCTTCAGTTGTCTTTTTATACTCTCTAGAACAGATTGGCTCTCTCAGTGTCTATAGCTCTGCAGTTTGCAAGAACTGCACTATTTAGCTGGAGCAATGGAAAGATGCTTAAGAATATTTTCAGTTTGAAAGCATTATTGAGTCTTGCTCTCAATCTCCTTATGTAACATATATTTTTAGTACCTGGGAGTTCAAAGCTGCTAATGCATTGTGTTTCTGAATGACAAATAGAACATACTAAAATCAGCACTACACTGTTTTCTTAAAGAAAGTTTTGGGGAAATTTATGCAGCTCTGAGTGAAACTCTACCCTGCCTTTAGCCATCCAAGTATTTTCTTGCTTGCACAGAAGGCTGAATGATTCATTGTACCCAGGATCTCTGTTCACTGGTAGGTACGAAGCTGACGTGACTACATAACGCAGCCAGAGAACAGGAGCTCTCCTCAGGCTGAGAATCTGAGACACTGAGCAGCAGCTGCAGAAAGGAACCTTTCCTCCTCAGGATTTATTCATGATATAAGGTCTTGACAGCTGACAAAAAAATGGTACCCATTTTTCTTTGCAGAGTRTCTGAACTGCTTTGTTCCCAGTTATGGCAACAGCTAAGGAATTTTTCACCAGGAGATKTGCAGTGAAACTAGACTTGTAGAGAGAATAAGTAAATTATTTTGTAAAACTGAAGTATTAAAATAAAGAGATATGTCCGCTGAAAATTAAGAGACTGAGAAGAGATTGTACTTTCTAACTCTATAACTTTATGTGTGCCAATGAAAATGATATTCAGTTAATTCCTCAGATTGAATTAATCCAACAAAAGAAAAAAGCAAGTGAATGACACTCCTGGGTCATGACCCCACATCTCACTAAACTTCAGCAAGCCATTTACTAAGCCTCAATTTCAACCCACTCTTATAGTCTCTGTCCTTATTTTTCAAAGATAAGTATGCACTTCCAAGATCTGTCTCTTTGGGTGAGAAAGATCACCTCCTGCAGATGATCCTCACTCTTCCATGACAATAGAGGAAGATTAGATGATCAAGCAAGACAGACTGTTTGCTTTTTGATAGTCAGGTTATGTGAAATCAATCTCTGTCCAGTCTACCCATCTCTTACCCACRTTTTCTTTTCAGAATCTGACATCTCCTGTTTATTCTAATGCCTTATGTCGTGAGCATTTTCTCTTGCTAGTTCATCTAAACCAGCAGAAAGAGTAGAAACTGAAATCGAGGTGGAGGGTTGGAGGAAGAAGGGCAAAAATGACTAGGCAAGGGGAGGTAGGCATATAAATAGAGACTTACRGTTATAGAAATCAGAGTTGTATCAAAATGTGGGAAATAAATAGAAAGAACCATAAACTCAAGCAGCCTAAATATAAAACCAGAATATGGGATGTCAAAGAAATATCTGATAACAAGAACTGCAAAACCAGAAGAATTTTTAATATATCTTTTTCAAGCATCGCAGGAATAGGAGGAGTGCAAAAGAAACTGTAAAACCAAAAGAAGCATTCACAGAGTATAAGTTAATGTTAGGAAAAGACTAAATTAGATACATGTATTTTAATATAAGTTCACTGTAGGGGAGCTTGGGAGAAACTTTGTGGAGGAAGCATTAGAAGTGCTGCCTGAAACTGAAATTCTAATAGAAGTTACAGAACTCTGAAAGTTTATAGAGAAAATCAATATGTTTCTCTAACCTTTCATTTCTACAAACCATCTAACTCATTCAAAAAGGAAAAAAAACTTTTATCTACTTATCTGAGATGTCTGTGAACAAGTAATAAAACATAGGACATCTCTGTCAAAAGGAACTAACTTTGGACTAAATGGGAAAGAAAATGCAAGGAATTAGACTGAGGAAACAAAGCAGTTGCTCCGCACGATAGACTGGCTATAGGACCTTGTGCTCATATGGGGCCCATGCAGTGTTTGCACGCCGAAGTACAAGAGGAAATTCTTTGTGTTGTTCTGCCAGTTTACATGGCAAACAGCTCCGGCCATCTGGTGACCATACACTTTCACTGTATTGTTGGCTTTCGCAATCGTGCTGAAGAGTTTGGAGTGCATGCTACTCACAACGGTTTGAGATCTGTCATGGTTCCCCATGGCAGATGAGCCCTAGCCTCTAAAGATGTAAGAAAATTCAGTGAAGGAATGATTTCCTGACATTTTTGATGTGGAGCACAAAGCTAACAAATTTACCTTCATGCTCCCGCCCTGGTAGAGGATTCAATTCTTGAATTTAGCAACAACTTACAACTAGCTTACAAATAGCAACTTAAATGTTAAATTTTTTTCATTAGGAGATTTGTTGTTAAATGCCTAAACAATTTATTTTGCTTTTTTTTTTAGACATTGTTAATTGACTAATTTTAATTGACTAATTAATGTTAGGTGCATTTAGAGAGACATTACAAGATATTTCAATATGAGGGGTTTTTTCCCTAATTATTATCATAAATATTGTCTCTTGCCATGGACTTACACTACAGAAAATATATTGACCTGAAAGATTTTGCCCTTATAGGCTGCAGTTTAAAACAAACAAAGACCTCTCTTTGGATTCAATGATATCATTCCATCATTTTACTGATTTAGTACAGAAAAAAGACATTCATATTAAAATCAGGCCCCTCTGGAAAAGATCATCTGACTTTTTAGATAGATTCATCTTATTTTTTATGCATAGCTCTACTGAAAAACTCATTTTTAAACGAGTTGCATATAAATAATCAACATACATAAAAATCACATACATAAAAGTCATCCTCTTAGCATGGAAAAAAGGAATTAAATATAAATATGTTTCCATTGATAATTTCAAAGACAAAATTATTCCAAGAACAAAAGAACAGATAAAACTCTTGTGTCAATAAGTTGTTGGTCTGTCTCATCCATTTCTGGTTTCTCTACCGGATTCCTTAAAAAAATCCCTGCACATTGTGTCGCTTCCCTCTTGTATCTTTGACCAGAACATCCCAGTTTCCACTCCTGACTTTCAGCTGTTCAGCTAAACAAGAGCAATGCATGTTTTCGCTATTCATGCTGATGTTTCTCTTTAAAAGAAAAGTATCTGAATATCTCTGCGACTTTTCCCACTTATCAGATTTGAATGAAATTGGCTGATGGATCAGCAAAGAGACCAATAGTGGGGACACTAACAGTACATTTTCACCAACAGCATTTCCCTAAAAGACAAATTAAAATTTTWTATCACCTCCAAAAAGTAATTTTTGAAGGGATGTGGACTGCATATAGAAAAGGGGAGAAAGATTCTTCATTGCCAAGTTACATTCAGCTTAGAATTTGATACCAGGATCCTGGAAGGACAATAGGTAAGTGTCCATCAAACTCAGATATTTTTGGGTCTTACTTTGGTACAAACTGGATACTAAGCTGAAAGCTCCATAAGATTTCCATTTTATAAGAATACAGGAAGAGTGAACTATGTGTAACATTGTCTCTTTACCACCCTTCCTAGTTTTAACAAGCTTTATGCTTCCAAATACAAGAGTATCCCACCTCTTGAAAACTTACCAGTTCCTAGATTGTACTGCATCTGGCCCCCAGAGACACAGGCAGAAACTCAGGTCAGTGTGAGCTGAGGATATTTCTCCCAGCTGTGAGAATCCTTGCAGCCTGGGCTCACACCAACACCATACACATTCATGTGTCTGTGCTTGTGCATACATTCTGGGCAATGGAAAATGTCAGATACACCAGCAGCCTAACTGGATGCCCAAAAAAAAAAAAAAAATTGGAAGCCAGCATCAAATACAATTCAATTGAAGCAGGGAAAGTACTGCCAAGGACCATTTGAGAGGTTCAAAGTTTTTAGCTGAACTCAGACTAGAAGTATTCCTGGCTTTGACAACACAAAAAATGGGAAAAATAATGATCTATTTAAATATAAMAACAATCAATCTTCATCTCTTTGAACAAACACTACAAACTGTAGATGAAATCTTACATCTTAGCTAACTTTGGCTGACAATAATCTAATACTAACAGCAAACGTTTTCTCACTGTGTACACTCCTCTTCCCGCAGTGAATAGCTTACAAGTGTTCCTACTGCTCTCTTGGAAGTAATAGGGTCAAATATTGATTAATAAATAAGCCAAAATAAACAGCCTTTACAAAACTAACAAACAAAACCCAAACCAAACCAAAACCCAGAGAAATCCACAACTTCTCGGMTGTAAAATACGAATTTATTGGGGTGAAATATGAAAGCTGCCAGCAGTTTTATTCACTGCCTGTGTGAGTTTCACAAGAAATCATGGGGGAGAACAGAACTATTTACATGTCCTGCATCATGCTGCAGTTCTAAAGG
Source organism: Cardinalis cardinalis (assembly GCA_014549065.1). Lineage (NCBI taxonomy): Eukaryota > Metazoa > Chordata > Aves > Passeriformes > Cardinalidae > Cardinalis > Cardinalis cardinalis. The sequence goes on from JACDOX010000140.1 coordinate 711,416, forward strand.
GCAGGTGAACTTCAAGATGCATAATTTACTGGTTGAAAAATGGAATGAGTAAACCTGTGCCTGATTCACTGACACATGAACAAATCCACTTTAGAAGATGATCTTGCTCATATCTGAGCTGTGAGTATCACTGAAGTCCCCTCAGTACAGAAGCTCAATTCTGGTTTTGAGTGTTTATTTGGTATTTCTGTAAAGCTCCATGAACCCAAGTGTTTTAAGACACTGTTCGGAGTTCAGGAGCCCTCTTTGTTAGCAGAGTCAAAAAAAAGTAAAAAGGGAGAGGGAGATTAAAAAAACAAAAAAAGCACAGCCTTCCCCCAGTAAACAAAAGGAAAGCCATATGTTCCTAAGAATTCACTGCCACAATATTTCACTTAAAAATTAGGAGATAGTAGCAGACAGGAAGAAAAACAGCAAATTAAAGAAAATAAAACCAGTAGCCATGCAGTCTTTTTTTCCCAGACAGTTATTCTGGGTTTCTGTTAGCACCATGCCTGGCCAGGCACTGGCAGTGGAAGCTGCAGGGTGGTCACTGTGAGGAGAGGACACTGCCAGCTCCAGCTGTCTCCAACTGACCCCTCACAGGGCATGGCTGAGCCCCCCAGATGGGGTGGTGACACCTGTGGGGGGTAGTGTGGAAATATGGCATTCCTCATTTGCCACAGAAAGGTGAGATTGCTGAACCCTTTTTTTTTAATAAAACAGAAAAAAAAAAACAAACAACAACAACAACAACAACAAAAAACAACCAAAAACAACAAAAAAAAATCCAAAAAACCAATAAAGAGCGCATAAGACATTGACTGTGGGAGTATTGCCAAATTTTTAGTTTATTTTTACCCTAATAGAGCTGAGTGGAGTATTTAGTCTTTTTTAGTGTTGGAATATATCTTTTCACTGTCAAGGCCTTTTGAGACTAGAAATGAAGGCTACTAAGAGAAGCATTACATGGTTAGGTAAAGAAACTCCCATATGACACAAAATTTAGGGKTTTTTTCTCTTTCTTTGTATCTCATCTGCATTCAGTGAAAAATAACTTCTACCTACCTCCTCCCCCAGATAGTCTCTTAAGACCATAAATTTTTCACTTTTCAAAATATGTAACTCTTTGGAAAATAAAGCAATATTGATACAAAATATTACAATACTGCAGAAGTTATCAGTTTTTCATATGCTGACTCTTCCCTGCAAATTCAATGCATAATTATACCTAGATTTCTAAGTTATTAATGTTTTTAATGGAATACAKCATTAATAATGAGACCTCAAGTTCACGGCCTACTTATAAAATTTATTTTCATTCTGAACTCCTATACCTTACATTTTCTAGCTCCCTGATGTGCACATAAACAACCACTGCAAATCAAAAAATAAAGCATCCAAATGTTCATAGTCATTCCTTATTTTTTCTGAACATGCAGTGRTCCTTCAAAAATCCACTGGAATTATATGTTCAGCTGATGCTTGAGGTGATACTGCCACTTCCGTCATAAAGTCTGTGAAAGATATTTATATATGTGACAAATTGTCTAACCAAACTGAATAGKTTGCAGCTTCTCCTGTTTCTGCCTATTGAAGTCTGATTGATTAAGGGGTTGTTTGCTCCTAAAGGAAGACTGAAACAACAAAATGTAATATGAACTACCACAGTGTGAAGGTAGAGTCCTGTGAGGACCACAGTCTAAATAAAATTCAATTAAACCAGCATTAAAATCTAGGCTGGGAAGGGGTCTGAGCTGCTGTTTGTATTAGCTTTAAAGTTTTAATAAATAATCTGTTACATGGCTTTATAAAACGAACCTTCTCTTGAACTAAATTGCACACTCGCAGGGAAAAATTAGCTTAAAAGCAGAACTATTATTTTAACCCCCACACTGATTTAGCAGAATCAGCTGGGAGAATAACTACATAGAGTTCCCCTAGAGTGAGAACTATGACGTATTCATAAAGCTGAATGTAGCCTTATAAAAGAGTTGAGACATTAATTAATACAATTAAGTTTCAGTTTTTCTCATCAAGTTGATGTGCTCTTTGAAGAAACACATGCAGATTATTAAAAACTTTTTTCTTAAACTCATCTAAAGTTGGGGATTTTTAAACTATATTTGTGTTAATGAAACAGATGGCCATCAGGTAATCAGTACAGTGCAGCTGTTTCACCAGAATGCAGAATGTAGTCAAAAGCTACAAAAAAAAAGTTACAAATTTAGGCTCAAACAATTTCTTACTTCAGATAGAGAAATGACAAAGTAACTAGCTGGTCAGTCTGCAAATGCTCTATTTATACTTTTCCATAACAAAAAATTCAGTTTTACAAGTTTTTTTGTTTGTTTTTTTTTTTTTTTTTAATTTTTATTGCAGGCAATTCTAATTATATCTCATGAGAAAAACATCATAGTTTTGGAGGAAAAGCTCAAACTCCTTGTTAAGATATTTGGAGCTTTTTCCCCAAATGTTACTCTTCTTCTGAGTAGATGAAGCACAGAAAATAGGATCCTCTCAAATCCTATATCACACTAGGATTAAGARCAAAATTAGTACTCATTACTTAAAATGGGCAAGAAAAGGAACTAACCCAGACACCCATTGCACTTTTACTCATGCAAGGACTGATGAGAAGTAGTGATTTTTTTTGCATTTTCAGCTCTTCTATTTCTCTTTCTACTGTGCACTTTAATATGATACRTTATGTAACTGTGATGGGCAAACATCTGTGCAATCCATGGGAGCAACTCAGCAGGTTCCATGGTCAAATACATCGGTATTCTTGGAGCTGTGGCAATGAATTAGCTTCAGCCTCAGCAGAACAAGTGCCACATATGTGTCCTAAGTGCAGGGCAATACTGGATCAGATCCCTACACCATCATACCCCTGTAGTGGAATAGTCTGTCTCTAGTTTCTTAAGTAAAGAAAAGAATTTTGTATGGAAAGCTACACCCATGACTTTTAGCTGTAAACAGGGTTGTCTGCCAACAACAGCCAAACATTGATTTTTACCAAAAGTTTTAGCTCTTCCAGATGTTTTCTTCTTAASAGGAGGTTTAAACATAGTCGCTAAACACAATCAATGCCCCAATGCCTCTTCATCTATGCATGAAGACACARAAGGGCAAATGAAACAAAGCCAACTTTGATAAAACAGGGGGATTTCAGAGCAAAGCCATTTTGCTGATGGAAAAATAAATTTTGTCAAAAAGGGAAAAGAATCTAAGAAGAAGATGTAAATTACCCTACTCATGGAATAGCATATAATACTGGAACAATTTAAAGATATGTGATACCTTCAAAAAGCCATGTTTTTCTTTAAATTTAACAACATGGAAGATGAATGTAGTATGTGTTTTTCACCTATCATGGTGCCTGAAAATTTGAGAATTCTTTTAAGGGAAGCATTTTCCAGTAATAATTTCCTTATCTTGGGTAGTGCAAAACATAAAAATTGTGATAACAGGCAAATCAGACTGATTCTACAAGCAGGGGGAACAAAGGATGTAAACTGATTGTTGAATGGTCATTTTGAGATTTACTTTGATTGAAGCTGACTGCCCATGTTCAATGTCTCATTCTGAGGCAGCACAGAACAAGGTAGGAAGGAAAATTCTTACAACAGCAGCAGAAATGAGACTGGTTTTGTGCTGCAGAACCTCCAAAATATTTTCCACCCATGGAGTAATCTAATTCCAGCTATATCTTTCATCACCATCTGTGTTCAAAATCCCTGGGGGTTGACTTCAAGGGCAGACCAGGATTGCCAAGTTATGATGCTTACTGAATATGCTGGTGAAGCATTGTTTAACTTACCCATTCCCTTTGACAGAAAACATACTTCAACTGCCAGCAGCCTGTCCTGACATTCAGTGCCTATGCTTTGGAAGGCCTACTGTAAACCAGTAGCTTCAAGAGACTTCTTGCCCAAAATTATAAAAGATTTTGGCTAACATCTACAGCATATCAGAGGGTAAGCTGTTCCTTCTCAGCTCCTTTAGTTGACTCCTAGATCCTTCTCCTATTCCTCTCAATGTAAATTTTGTTCACAAAAATACATCCACAAAACTATGGAGAGAAAATGGACTTTGAGGGACTTTGAARGACTTTTCCTGGGGCTTTATGGAGTTTTGAAGATATGAATCAGAGGGATTCCTATCATCATAATTCATTATTACACTTGGCTTACCATTTTCTTTTGGAGCTTTTTTTTGTTTTACCTTCAGGATGCAGACACATCACATTGTGCTGCAGTGCATTCCAGGGTCAGAGCACTGTGGCATGAGTTACAACAAAGCTTTACTTGCTCATCTTGAAAATCTGCTTTTGAGCACCTGCTATGTGGAGGAATGTTAATGGAAGTGATTTGAAAATGAAACAAGGTACCCAGACTTCCTGAAAGGTCACAGTCCTATGTAAAAAATTGCATGCATGTGGTAGAATCTCAAAGTACACATATAGTTGCATAAAAATAATTATTAATAACTAGTTTTCCAAGTTAAATTTTTTTCTAAATGCAGAAAATTATTGCRATGCATATGAGAAAGGAATGTAAACCCAATAATTTTAGCAAATCCTATCAGTATTATATGAGTGTCTGGACACAAGAGGAATTACTTCTGGTTTGACTATGTCAGGTTATACGTTACATRGAAAATGGTAATCTATTTACTTATTCATAGAGGTAACTGACAATTTGGGCTTCTACTTTTTGCCATGCTCTCTTATATTAGAAAAGTGAGAGGATCAATTAACAAAAATATAGTAAGCAATTTGTACAAATTTACTACACTTCTTGTGAAACTGCCATTCTGATTTTATTAACAGACACACTGCTTTGATGCTGGTACATGCAGCCTCAAAATTAACTTTCCCAGTTGTCTACTACAAGGAATATTTTGGTTATCACTAGAAATCAAGGATGATTATCTAAAATAGGCAGCACCAAAACTCAGAGGCGGCCCATGAAACAGCAGCTGTAACAATGAAGCTTGCTGCTCCATTTTGTAAAAAATGCCAGATAGTAGCTGCCAGATATATTTTATCCTTGGTGTTTCTGGGTCTCCTTGACACTTGTGGACTTTCAAGTGTCTTAAGAATAAGGGATATTTTAGTATACTGTCAGCAGGCTCACTTACTGATTCAGAGTGGCCTCACAGCAGCTTGTGATTCATTGCTGCTGTCCTATTTCTGGACGCATACCTGCCACCTATGGGAAACATGGCTCCTTCCTAAGACTTCTGGATCATTTTCTGGGAAATTCTGAACAGGTGAAATACAAAGCTAGTGAACAAGAGAGCAGTGCATCCAGGACATTCTAAACAAAAATATAAATGCTATGCAAATCATCTCTATAGCACACTGGTTCGATTGTTTAGGTATCAGGCAACCTACCTGGAAACAGTTTTTCATATGAGATACTGCACATGTGGTACAACCCTCCACAAACACACATATTTGTGGGGTTCATCACTGTCAGGCTGGAAAAAGCTATGGAAGAGTTAAAGAAGAAGAATTAAAGGTAACCCTGATTTTTTTCCTCYAGAATTCCCCTTCCTGACATCTTTTACTGACCTAAATCTGGACTTGGGAATAAAGAACAATCTGCATAAAAGAAATCTTAGAAATAATCTAGAGAAGTGGTGAAGCTCCACACTGAACTATTTTGAGGAACACAGTGGATACAAACTGAAATGTAGAAACTTCATTTTGAACATCAAGGAACACTCCCTGTGAGGGTGACCAAGTAGTGGCACAAGTGGCTTGGGGAGGTTATGGCGCTTCAAGATATTCAAAAGTCATTCAGATGTGAACCTGAGTAACCAGCTCTAGATGGCCCTGCTTGACCAGGGGGGTTGGACGGGGCATCTGGATGTTCCTGCCGATCTCATCTGCTCTGTGACAAGGCCCCTCTACTTGCCTCTGACTTTGCCAGGCAGCTAAAGTGTTTATCAACATGAGATGTATCATTAACTAACACTTTATGTCACCTGCACATGTAAATAAAATATTCTACCCAAATATMTGACTTTAAAGACAGTGGTCTGTAGAGAGAGAATTTTCCAAAGATAACAAGAATCTTAGACCAGGTAAAACTAGTATGCAACATTTGTTTGCATTCACAACAGCATCTGGGGCATCCTGGTAGTCCTGGTYATGAGCCAACATCAACAGAAGAAGWTGCACCTTTGTCATAACTAGTTACTCACCAAAAGAATTCAGCAATCCAATTTTCTGAAAATTAGGAAAATTTATGCTGGATTAATGACACAGAAATCACAAATCAAGTAATGAGATATGAAAGGTTTAAGCCCTCTGCTAAGTTCCTCAGGTGAGTAGGTTAGACAGATTTGGAGGAAACAGTGGGCAACCTCAAGGTCCTCCCCATGCCTCCTACAGATATTCAGATACCAATGTGTAAGTGAAGAGAAAAGCAGAGAGCAACAAATTTACTGATAACGCTAAATGCAATGGGAAAGGCTATCCACACACAGTTGTTGTTAATGATAAGAAACTTCTTTCTACTGTCTTAATAAATAGGATCTTTCCCTTGATATTTCATTTTGGAATCATTTCAGAGATCTAATTTGTTTTGTCAGGTTTGTAATTATTTCCAGCATTTACATCACCTCCAGTTTTAACAAGCACTAGCAAGATAAGCTCTAAAGTGCCCCAAACAACAGACATATTCCCAAAATCTTAAACCTATCAGTCCTTAAACCTGCTTAAATTGACATGACGTCATTTTTCCAGCATATTAAACTTAACACCAGTTTGAAAATCAACACCTTGAAACCTGTTACAACAATGATGTAGAAATTCTTTCAATGATCAGAGAAAAAAACTCATTCAAGGCTACTAAAAAAATTAAACAACTTTGCCTTTCCTTTCTTTTCCTAGGCTTGATGCTTCTTCAATCCCTTTCTGCTTCCTGTATTTCTATTCTTATATAAAGGTTATAAAGTGTATATCAAGTATATAAGAATTTATTTAAGAACGGTCCAAAGAGAAGAGCCAAAAGAAAAAAAAATGATGGGTTAATTGGGTCATATTCTCCTCAGTTTTTTATTCTAGCACAGAAGGAAAATCATTCAGTCAGCAGCATTGCATTGMAGGATTGCATGTACCAGTGACAGAGGAATCAGACCAGATGTTTCTCCACTTCTAAATATTTTTTTTCTGTTTTCTCTTTATATTAAAATAACTGCTGTTCTTACCAGAGATGTTCTTACTGAGGTGGAGACAGAGAGTCAATAGCATTCCTACATTAAATCCTATTTTAAGTGTTCGTTCTATTACTACCAGAGGATTGATTTAATTAATTACATACTTKATCAATTCCCTCTGTACTTCATGGAAAAGACACAGCTGCTGTTTTCTCTGATAATGTTTTCATTCACAATCTGTAAGTCCAGTGTTACTTAGCCTAGAGTCTAAACTTTTCCTTTCTATAGGGTATGCACAAGAACTAAAGTGGTGCAAGACCTTTTACCTCTGTAACAGATGCCTAAAAATGGGGATGGGCAACTAGCTTAATTTTTCRGAGCTACTTGAGTTCAGATCCCAGCAGCAAGGATAGGATGGGTTGCATCTGTCTGTATCCTGTGTAGGAATTGAGCAGTATCAGTTTTAATAGYCCCAGGAATCAAGCAGCTTCAGAACTCTTCCAGCCAGAGGAAGAGCTGCAATTGGTCRGGGATTGAACTCTCCTGTGGCTATGGAAAACAAAAGCAGAAAGGCTTGGCATCTTGACAATTTTTTGATAAACTAGGTGGAGGGAAATAGAATTTGGCAAATAATAATGTTATTRTTTTTTCAACTTGTTTTTGCTTTCCAATTAACATTATTTTTCTATCTCCAAAATATTTTTATATCACATTCTGTTATAACAAAAMTTTCCTCTTTCCATCTACATTCATGTAATTTAATTTATATATGTTATTTTTTGTTTTAATCAAACTATAATTTGGTTCATAGAATATTCTTGTGATTTCTTTTTGTTTCTTCCCAAAAAATAGAATCTCTATGTCTACATCAGATAAATAGATTTCTTCTAATGCAAAAAAACTCCATAAAAACCTCAAAGTTTAATTGTATAGGGTTGAAGAATATAGCAAATGTTTTCCTACATTTATCTTTCAATTTCTGCATTAACTTTGTTTCCTCCATGATTTGAGAAAAATGWGGAAATCTTTTTTGTTTWAATTTTTTTTTTCAGCAAAGATAAAATGTGAATTCCAGGTATTAGGAAGCTTGCCAYMTCTTGCAATGTATGAAAGACTGCAGTGGAAAAAACTTAGGGCTTTCTACATTGCAAATGACATAGAATAGACTGTGAGGACATTGTGGATTTAAGGATTCCACTGTCAAATTTACCAATTAAAGTAGTAATCTGCTACTGCTACTTTTAATGACCTTCAAYGAGGGATTTTCAGCAGAAGATTTGCTACTTCCTGAATGTCACCATTCACATGGAAGTAATAAAACAGAGCTGGAGAATTAAAGTCAATATTGAAAATGAAATACAGCATTAGTGTTCTCAGTACAGATCATGACATGAACATTTAAAGAGAACATTCCTTATTCTTTTCCTTGAAAAGGTAAAAACTAATTCCCAGGTTTAAATCCACATTTCCTCTGAGTAGATTTCATTTCAAGCTTTACTGCAAATTCAACATAAGATTATACAATGGTGACAAGTATGCATTTTTCTCATAAAGCTGTATAAGGGATTTGGAAAATCAGCCTTCTGATGTCACTTGCAGCCAAGACCATTTGCTTTTTGGGGCTCTGAGAAAACAGATATACCCTTTCAGTAATAATATTCCTTTCCAATAAAAAGGTGCTTACCCCAAATTGGAACAAAATTCATAAACTTGAGCTTTTCCATGGAACGTAAATTTTCAAAATATTTTCTTTTGGGAGAATGGAATGGAATATGTAAAAAAATCCAAGCCACCAAGCCACAAAGCCAGCTGGCTAAATACCCTAGATAGAAATCACACCAGACCATGGATTTAGCTGCTCCTGAGAGTGGGAAGCCCTGCAAACCAGCAGGGAGGCCCAGTTTGCCTGTCTGGTAGACTGGAGTCTGTCATGGACTTCAGTGAAATTAATGTGTTCTCACAAGAAGATTTCATTTCACTGAATCTGAATTTTCCACAGCAAATCAATCCACCAGAACATTTGTCTCATTCTATTGTTCATGCTTTCCATAGGAATAATTTATTGYTTGTTTGTCAATGGGTTCCATACCCTTTTGCAGAATTTGTGTCCACACTACAGTGGGTATTTTTATTGCTACTGAGCAACCCAACAGATACATCATCTACAGACACTGAAATGCAATGCCTCCCATAAAAGAACCTCTAACAAAGGAGAATGTGGTAAATTCCATTGGTCCCCTATGTCCTGAGGGTTGTTGTTCTCTTGCCTGTGGCTGACTATGAGAAATGAACATGTAGCTCATTTAAAAAGGATATTAAACTCCAGGTATACAGTAGGATAAAGAACATATCTTTGAGTTGAACAAAGAAAAGAGGAGTGCAAAAAATGGATCTTTCACTGCTATTAGAGCTTCTGAAAAGCTGCATTTTTGTTCCTTTTCCCCAAATTATTCTTCTATCATATTCTGTTATAAAAAAAAMTCCCCTCTTTCTATATTTATGTCATTTAGTTTATATAATGTACATTTGCAGCTAAAAATAAGCTCTGAGACTCAAAAGAAAAACCAGAAGACAGAGGAAATTGCAAGAGTTGTTATGGAAGGCTGGAAGAAAAGAGTAATTAATGTTAATAAGTCAAATGTTAACAATATGATTTTTTACAGACTCTCGCTATTAGCAATGAGTTTGAGATATCATCAAGTAGTGCTTTAAATTATATCCTTAAAACACCCCTGAAAAAATTTCAAAGCCAAGCAATAAATGCTGAAGCCAAAGTSAAAGGGTTGAAGGTGGTTCCCTGATTTCAGCAACTAAATGTATTCAGGAATATATTACAAGAAATGTTCTGTTGCTTGTCTTTGAAAAACAGAGCAGATAAAAGATGCTTGATCAGGGGGATATGCAATAATTCCATATTAATTTATTGGTAAAGGWGTTAGCAATTGCAGTGGCGAGTGATGTATTGGTACTGCAAAATTCTGTGATGAAGAGTTTTGACATGGAAAACATTATTTATGGTACACATACAAAAACACGTAGAGAATCTTTATCATTAAAACTATCCACAGCTCTTTCTTGACCTCTTCTTTGAAAAATCACAAGCAGGAAGTTAAACTCTTGAATCTTGTATCATGTGATGATGGCAAACACATCAGCTTCTACAGACATGTAAGATTTTTCCTTTATCAAWAAAGGCCAAAAAATGGCTTGACTTCATCTATGGAATCTGAATGTGTGCCTTGTCAGTATGGAGAAGATGGCACTTTTGAGCCAATTAATTTATTAAGTTTAAAAGTGCTATACACTGATCTTTTTTCAAAACRAGACAGATATCCAAGAATGTGATTTTAGTTAATGGAGAAACAAATAAAAAGTAGAAATCCCCAAGACAGCAGATAACAAAACTGCTATTGACTTTTTTCATAGTTCTTACACATCAAAGAAATATTGTATGAGTTCACATAATGAAAATGACCATATTCAATAAGAAGCCAGAAGTGTAGATTTAATCTTAGTTATTACAAGTTCTTCTTTAATTCCTAATATTTATATCATTAAATGCCAGGATTTGGGGGAAAAAGTATATGTCAACAAAATTACCAAATTTTTAAAGAAACATAATTTATATTTCAGTGACCCTATCTTCATTTTTCTTGGACATTCATTTTGTTTTAATTGACATTCCCAGATGCCTTTCCTTCATTATGTTCACAGTTTGTGAAGCAGAAGTCATCAGTTTGTAGGTGCTGTGGAGCACTCAATGTGATTGCAAGGAGTTCAATTTGTGCAAGTGAGCTAAAAGGAGATGTTACCAAGGTGGCCAAAATACCACTAAAAAGCATATGAAATCTATACATGTTTTTATATTAGCAAAAGCAGGGTTTCAGTGCTAACTGTGTTTCAGAACTTCTCATTATTCAATACTTCCAAGAGATACTCTATACTGTGATGGTCAAGGATGAAGGAATACAMAAACCAGATTGTTCTATCCATTTTCCATGTCGTAAACCATAAAAAATCTGACTATTCTGAATGCTTCAGCAGGTTTTTGGGACCAAAATTTATTCTACCTTTGTGTATTTCAAAGGAAATGGTCTCATGGAAGTACTGAACAAAAGAAATTGAGAACTGGAAGGACTGCATTTTCTCAGCCAAAGTAGAACATAATTAGCAACACAGAAAACTGCAATTATTCAGCAGTCTGACCTCTTTGAATTACTTCAAACAAACTGAAGAAAGTGAGATTTTTATTTGAGAGTTCATTAGGAACTTGTATTTTATGTGGGATATTTTAACCATGTAAATCAAATCAAAACTCATTAGTATAAAGTAGGATATTAMTGTGAGAGACAGTTTTGTGTGTGTCCATGAAAACTAGCCACTCTTTGTATAAACTGAAGGTAACAAAGATGTTTTTTGTTGTGGTTAATGGGATGTTGAGGGATACAGATTTCAATCTGTAAAACTTAAGTCAAGCAGGTATCATTGTGTTTGCCATTGTTTATGTTTACACCAAGTATTACACTCYCAAAATGTAACAAGCCCCTTGTAAAACAACACCTTTACAAAAGGTACTAAATATATCTGTTAATTCCAGAATTAGTTGAGTTCCCTAAAAAGATATTTAAAATATTATTTTTTCTTTTATCATGAAAATATTCYTGATAAACAACCTATGAAATCATATTTACAGTATATTTTCCTATATTACAATTTGTTAGTAAAAGTTGCTCCAAGCACATACTTGAGAAGAAATGTGTAGGCAAAGATCCAGAGATCAGCCACCTTTATATTTTTAAGTTTGAAAAGTGCAGGAAAACCCCTGCTTCTCTGCWGTGAAAGACTGAAAGTTCTAGTTGACTTTGGGACACTCAGGATTTTACCATAATTGCTTTAAAGTCTTACCCTGCTTGGCCCAAATTCCTCTAGGATTTTGGAAGCCAGTCATGGGAGTTTCTCAGGAAGATCAGTGAAATGCACCCGTTGGGCCGTGGGAGGCTGACTCAGACAGGGTGGTGGGGGTTCCCATCCATTGTACATCCAGCCCTCTCCACACCCCGTGTATCCGAGAGCATTCCTGGGGATGACCTGCAGCCACCTGATTAAGGACAGCTTCATTTAGTGTTGTTCTGAACTTGCATCATCAGCTGAACACCGTCTCACTGGTACTCATTTCAGTTGAGTTCAACTAAAATAAAGGCTGATAAGTCAAGAAACAGTGCTGACTCCCCTCTGCCAAAGGGCAGCTGGAAGACTGTAACCTCAGAAAACCAGACTGCTCCTGCAGTTATCAGATCAAAGTGTAAGAAAGTGGCGAAAGGTACAGACAGACCAGTTATGAAATAACTGAGACAAAATGTTGCTTGACTGCAGAACATCTTTTGGGGAGAGGTGAAAAGCAGTTCAGGACAAAACTCATTTGAAGTGCTCAACTCTGTTTTGTAAAATCATAATCTCATCAGACATTTTTTTCAAGCAATATCTTTTTTTTAAAACCAAGGACTTGAATAAATTTCTTTGATTTCTTCTCATTAAAATCCTTCTCACTTGTGCACAATTTATTAATCAAATATTGTTTCTTTACAGAAGACATATATACCAATAGAAGCAGAAGCAGATGGGAAAAGCAAAGTATAAATATTAAAAATTAAATACTAAATGCTTAACAGAATGCTATCTTACTTTAAATGTTCTATATTTCAAAGCTGACAGGTATAATTTGACTATAAAGTGTACAATAGGATGCTTTCAGAAGCATTTATTTTTTTCACATTGAAATACACCTTCATTGTTATAAAGTTTATTCAAGCATCATGAAGATTGTAATTACTACTTTAAAAAAGGATATGCATTATTTAGCACACAGGTGTACTATTCCTATTCAGTGTCTACAAGTGGTACCCACAATTGCAATTACTGAGAATTACACAATTCTACTATATACTCAGAATTCTACTAATACTGAGAATTACAGAATAGGCCAAAACTCTAACCTTACCTTGGGCACCTTCAGAAGAATGAAACAAAGACCAAAGAAGGGACTTTAGAAGGAAGCAAGGGAAACTCTGGTTTATATTAACCCTCAGCTAGAAGTAAGAAATCCTGCTGTGAGAAGACACTCTTGACAAAAACAATTCATATGAATTCATCATGAAAAACTTCACATCACAGTTTATCCAAAGAAGAGGGCAAGCTGGAAGTAGGAGTACCAGTATAATTTATTGGAATTGATCACTGTAAAGTTCAACAGGTTCGTATGATAATTATTCAACAGATTTGTAGATAACTGCATTTATTTTTAATCTTGAATGAATAGGCTAATGATATTTCTAGGATTATTTTATTGTATTCTGTTATATCAATAATATAGTATCAACAATACATATAATATAGAATAGAAATAATATATTAATTACATTGTATTATATTGTATTATATGATATAATATTATAATTTATTATATCGTATTGGTATATTGGTGCAGTCTAGAGATGCTGTATGCTACCATACATCATTTAGGGTCAGTATTTAATTTCAATGGATTCAAGTATTTGAACCAAAAAAGCAATGCTCATAGAATAAGAAATGTAATAAGGAACTGAGAGAAGTGGAAAAAATATCTGGAAAACCTGGGAAGCTGTACTGGTCATGAAAAATTTTGGTAAGTAATGAAGGAAGAAAGTTGAAGGAAAATGAAAAGACAGTATATTTAGCCCATGATCAGCAGAACAAGACATAATTCTTTGAATTCCCAAGTTGTATATTATTTCATAAAACTGTAACATGGTGTGTTCTGCATTCTAGTGTCTTAATTCATAAAAATATATCAAATGCTTTTTTTGATAGTCTCAGGACACTAAGAGTAATGAAGCAAAATCAGAGGTACACTTTCTTCATTCAGGAATCCTATCTAGGAGCCAAAATCCATGGTAGTATTAACACTGATCAGGATGTAGACTCTGACCTTGTGCTTCATTCATGGCTAAAGAACAGAACAGCTGGACCCCAGAAAACAGAGACTTGTAAAGGGATTTGTAYCTCCCACTATGAAGCCAATAGAACTCTACTCAGAATTACAAAAATACTCTCGGTGATCTCATCATCCCGTTCCAAATGTGATCAAGGGACATAGCATTCTGAAATGCATACATGTAGACTCTGAATTTTAATCAATATAAACCTAAAGAAAACTTTCCATATATTTGTACCAAGGTGTTCAGTTACAAAGCAATGGCTGTAGCAAAAGTATGTTTTATGGACCTCTAAAGGTACATATGTATTTTTACCTGTTTCCTACATAAGACAATAATAAATATTTGACTTCTCCTCCTTCCTTCAATATCTTCCTAAGCAGTAGATTAAGCTGTGTCCATAGTCCTCTAAAATGTAAATCAGATTCCACACAATGAAATTAATGAGCAGTGTTGCTAAGAGCCAGGTGTTGCAGCCTGAATGAAATGTCTAATGGGAACTCAGACTTTGAACCATTAGCCATGGCTAATTGGCATGGCTATTTTATAAACGGAAACAGATGTCCCTCTACAACGGTCTTCATTTGGTTAGTGTGCAGGTACCAGGTATTACCTTAAAGCAAACTTCACACATTGCTCTGAAGGATTTTGGAAAGCAGGAGTGGTGATATCGGTTCATCTTTTACTCTGATTTTATTTGATAATATATCTACTTGCTATGGTGGCAGAAGACAGTGCAGAATTCTTTTGTTGCAAGAGGCTAAATTTTCAAGAGCTTGTTTGAGTAAATGCATAGTATCTCTGCAAGTACACAGAATATGCTAAGGTGCCTTTTTTTTCCTTCCCCAAACAAAATGCGGCCTTTTTAAAGTGCTCTGGGCAAAGAAAATGAAAGATGCCAGATGACAAATGCTAAGTGCTCATTGTTTAGCAAACACTCTGAATAAATATCACAAACTTTGTAAAGCCATTAATTTCACGAACTCATTCCACTGAAGCCCAGAGCAGGAACACAAATAAAGAGTGAGCACTACTCTCATGATAATATAGTTGAAAGAGTTATATCTAAACTGAATGTGAAGAGACATTTTTTTTGGTTCAACTATATTGTAACACTGTATTACTTTACATTACACTCAAATATTTCATTTTAGGGTAATTAAAGGAGTCATGACAGAAATGATACCACCTTACAAAAATTGACAATTAAATAAGTCTTCTTATTAAACTTAAAATTTAATCTGCTCTTTTTACTTTCCTCTCTGCAATAAAGGAATGGACATACATTCATATACAGCCAATTAATTATCTTTCAGTTGATTTACTAATATATAGTATGCCTAATTCTTGCAAAATAACTAACATGCAGCACAAACTTTAACATCACTTACACTTCATGTTACTGCATATGAGAGTAGGTCTAAGAGTTTTCTCAAATCTGTGTGGAAAGCTAGAGGTAGGGAGAAGATTTGTAAGTCTAGCTCTCTGCCAAAGGCAAACTACACAGAAAAAAAAGGAGTCTACCAGATTCATTACAGAGCCTATCATAATGAAAATTTAAGCATAAGCCAAGGGCACTTGTGTGAAAGCAGAAATT
Source organism: Cardinalis cardinalis (assembly GCA_014549065.1). Classification (NCBI taxonomy): domain Eukaryota; kingdom Metazoa; phylum Chordata; class Aves; order Passeriformes; family Cardinalidae; genus Cardinalis; species Cardinalis cardinalis. The sequence goes on from JACDOX010000140.1 coordinate 727,136, forward strand.
ATTTACTTTTCCAGCATAAAAACAGTCTCATGTTCTCAGCACAGAGAGATTTTCTCAGGATAGCATACATTGCTTACCAAGTTTTAGTAAATCTTGTTTTAGCAGTTGCACCCACGTACTAGCTTGATAAACAAATTTTATGTTTTAACAAAGTAACTTATAGCTCTGTATTTAACCAACAGAGATAATTAGCAAAAGGCTAACTGGCCGCCTGAACAACCCAAAGTTTGAATCGAAGGATAAATCTTTTTGGACACATGCTTTATCAGTATTTAAAATGCCATTTAGTATGTTTACAAGAGAATTCTCTGAGATTTTAAGAGCTTGATAGTGCAAAATTCTGGCTTTCTATTTTAATTTTTTTATTTACTTATAAAAATGTTAATTAATTGTAGTCACTGAGAATTGTTTGCTCCCAGCATACCAGAACCAAAGGACATACTGGGTCACCTGAAGGTCAGCAAGTCAGAGCTGGAACGGCAGTGTGATGTTATCTAAACCATATCATTCCTCTGTATCTGCTACTGCTGTCAGAGGGCCCAAACATAAAGTCCAAGGAGTGAGATCATGAGCCAGCGACTGAAGAAGGTTTTGGATCCTGCTTGTGAAAAAAGAAAAAAAAAAAAAAGCAGATGAAAAATGAATGTTTCATCTTTGTAGCTCTCTGGCAGAGATAAATACAAAACTGTCAAGTGTGGTCAGTGGTCAAGTAAGGTTCAGAAAACCAGTACAGATTCCTCTTCCACAGATAAATGACAAGAAATGGATGTGCTCTCCTCAAACCCACGTCATTCTTGCCAAGAGCTCTGGAAAGTGGTGTATTCAAGCATTCAGATGAAGGCCAGTGTTTACTGGAATCTGCTGTGAACTGCAAGAGGATACATATATTATTAGGCCTTAGAACATTCATTGGCTCCATCTGGGGAAATAGTTTCCATACTCTCAATAGAGGCTGTATCCCCTGAAGGAAATGCTGAAAAGAATCATTTAAATGAATAGAAACAACACTTACCACAGAGAGAGCCAATAAGGTCACAAACTTGACAATAAAACTACAGAAAGTGGGCTGCTAACCTGCAACAGTTCCAGCCCAGTGTTGCTGTCAGATAATTTCTTGAGGCAGATTTCACTATAATGTCGCTGTTAGAAGAGGTTGGGGATTAAACTTCCCCCAGGGAAAAAAAAAAAAAAACCAAACTAAACAAACAAGCAAAAAGAAAAAACCCTCAAAATAAACAAAAAACCCCAAACAACCTTTAAACAAATCAAAAGGACAAAAGGACAACAGATTAGGATTTTTTTTTTTGTAAACCCACTTTTTCCTAGCATTTCTGTTTCGATGTGTATAGCAAGTACTTGCTCTGCCACATAAGATGGTCACACTGGCTAATGTACAGGTCTGATCTTCAACCAAACAAAGTGGAGCATCAGGCAGCAGGTCTCAATATCCTACTTTGGTAAATTATGCTGGAATATCTGTCAACAACTGGCAGCCTTCTGAGATCTGCCTGGAAAAAGTAGCTTTTTTCAGAGAATCACAGAATATGCTGAGTTGGAAGGTACATATGAGAATTGTCGAAGTCCAGCTCCTGGCCCTGCATAGCACCATCCCCAAAGGTCACACCAGGTACCTGAGAGCATTGTCCAAATGCTCCTTGAACTCTGTCAGGCTTGATGCTGTGATCCCTTCCCTGAGGAGCCTGATCCAGGGCCCAATCACCCCCTAGGTGAAGGATCTTTTTGCAGTAAACCTGTCCTGACACAGCTTCAGGCCATTCCCTCGGGTCCCGTCCCTGTCACCACAGAGCAGAGATCAGTGCCTGCCCCTCCTCTTCCCCTCCCAAGGAAGCTGTAACTGCAGTGAGGTCTCCCCTCAGTCTCCTCCAGGCTGAACAGASCCAGTGCCCTCAGCTGCTCCTCACACAGCTTCCCCTCAAGGCCCTTCCCCATCTTTGTTGCCCTCCTTGGACACTCTCTAATAGTTTAATGGCTTGTTTACATTGTGGTGCCCAGAGCTGCCCCCAGCACYCGAGGTGAGGCTGCCCCAGCTCAGAGCAGAGCAGGACAATCCCCTCCCYTGCCCAGCTGGTGATGCTGTGCCTGATGCCCCCAGGACAGGGTTGGCTCTCCTGGCTGCCAGGGCACTGCTGGCTCCTGTTCAACTTGCCATTGAGCAGGGCCCCCAGGTGCTGCTTTCCCTGGCACTGCTTTCCAGCATCTCATTCCCACTCTGTCCATACATCCAGGGTTGGCCTGTTCCAGGTGCAGAATCCAGCACTTTCCCTTGTTGAACTTCACGTGGTTGGTGGCTGCCCAGTCTTTCATTTGTCRAGGTCTCTGCAGGGCCTCCCTGTCCTGGAGTCAGTCAGCAGCTCCTTCCAATTTTGTATCATCTGTGAACTTGCTCRGTGTCTCTTCCAGTCCTGCCTCCAAGTCATTTATGAAGATGTTGAAGAGAACAGGGCTGAAGATGGAGCCCTGTGGAACTCCATTAATGACGGGTCACCAGTCTGATGTCACCGCATTCACTGTAACCTTTGTGCCTGATACTTTTGTTGATCCTTTTTGTTATGTGATTGTGGATTATTTTGACATTCAAAGTTTTCAGAATTCACTAGTCTTTATTCAGTCTGAGAAACTGCAAATATGTTCATGCTGAGCTGTAAACAATAACAATAAAAAAGAAATATCAGTTTTTCAATTTTCTAGTTTATTATAGATGTCAATGGACAGCCTGTGATATAATACTGCTGACTTTAATTATCTTTTTTCTTTTTCAGAGCAAGTTGATTTGATATTCTGTACATAAATTATATAGCCAAGTGTGAATCTGAGCATGTGCTATCAGTGACCTCAGAAACGACAAAAGGATTTTCAGTGTTTAAAGACAAAGGGTGATTCAGAGCCTCAGTTAAATTGGTTTTCCAATTATTKACACATATGGCCATCAAATTTTTTTCCTGTTATAGACACAAGCTATTCTTCCATGCTTTCATTGACTATATTAGAACTCAAATTTTTATACTGCATCCCTGATGCTACTGTGAAGAAAAAAAATTTACATTCTGCATAAGTGTATGTTGTAATCTTAGCTCCATGGCAGAGAAGTGTCATTCTCAGTGTAACTCAGATTTCTTACAAAGCACATTTACAGCCAAAATTAGTAGATTTTAACTTGAATTGCAGATGGTGGTACTGTCTCCAAAGCTTTGCTTCTTCATTTGTGTGCAGCATGTTGGAAAATAAATTAGTAAAATTCTAACTGGAAGAGTGTCAGAAGAAAAGTTAGAGGTTGTTTTTCCTTCTTCTTTTTCCTTTCCTATTAGCTTGTGTGAATTAACAAGCATTCTTAAATGAAGGAAGTTGCACACACACACAAAAAATCCCATTGAGACATAAAATAACAGAAGCCCAGACTACTAAGTGTTTTGGAGTTGCAAATTGATTTAAAATGAGAATATGTTTTGAAATGCTATAACACTTCCTCATGTAGAAAAAAATTTCTGCAGTGTTCTTGTGTTCTTTAACTTCACAATCTTGGTGCACTTTACAAGCTTCTTAGATCTGAATTCTTTCTTTCCCCCTAGTTCAGTGTAACCAAGACAAATAGTCATTAAAAGGCTAGACCACTCAGTTAACAACGCCTTTCAATTATCGACCAGGAAGAATTTCCTTGTGAATAATGCCTTACTGTTGAATTAAGATGTTGAGGGAAAAGAGTCACCCCTATCATAGTTTACATTGGAAAAGGCAGGTACATTAACATTTCTATCAAGCCACTGTATTATATATACTGAGCCAGTTTGAATGCACAGGGGATAGAGCAGTAGCTAGGCACTTTTTATGGAAAAAAAGTGTCAAGATCACCACATCAGCCAAGAAATAATTATATTCTTTCCTTCTCCTACATCCCTTTCTTCTCCATCCTAGACTTCCTCTTGTTTTAGGAGTTTTTACTTGTACTTTATTCCTTAGAACACAGATAAGTTTTCTAAACAAATCCATCTGTTCCATTATTGTTGCTTATTCTCRCAGAGAAATGTATGTTGGCTGTGCTGGTTCTCAATATTAGTCTAGGATATGGGATGAGAAAACTGCCTATAAAAAGAGCAAGAATTAGAAAGCTTAAGTTTTCCTAATCTGTTGCTTATTTCCCTCGCTGAGTGCATTAGGTAATAACTAGTAATGGTATAATTTGGCCCAGGTTCTCATGCATGTGTGCCAAGTATCAGTGGTCTGRTTTTCAGAAGATACTCTCTCCAAGACAGACAGACATATTAAATGAATATGTAATATTTCTAGGAATGGATAAAATTTGCAATGTCTACATCTTCATTTAGACCCCCAAATGCGGAATTCAATTTGGATCATACTCAAACTTTGGCAGTTATTTGGATATGAGCTCCCATGAGTTTAGAAAATAACATTGTCTGGGAAAAAAAATAAACTGTACTCTTACAAACTGGTTTGCCATGCCAAGATTTTCCCGAGTCGAGCAGCTCTTCATCACCTGTAGTGTGAAACAACCTATAATGTGAATGCTTATGAATTTCTAAAGGGGAGTTTCTGAATCTTAGGTTTCAAACTTTGACTGAAGGGCTTGTTTTCTCTCACTGCCATCTCTTAAATCCATACGAAAATAAAAACAGTAGCAGGTGACAGGAAAAACTCTTGCAACTGTCAAGGAACAACCAGGAAAAGTTAAATAAATGCTTGAAAAAAAATTAAAATAAAATTTAAAAATTAAATAATTGTTGAAATTAGAAATACGGGTGCCAAAATTTTAAGTGTTTAGTGTGTTAAATTCATCAGTGTGCTGTTTTCATTAAACAGGCTCAACATTTACCTCTGTCAATGGAAGCCAGTCAGCCCTAAAAGCCCAGTGAGCCACCTCACAGTCACTTGCAAAGCTGTCTTAAACGGAGTGTCAGCAAAGCTGTCTTAAACGGAGTGTTGGCTCAACTTGTGTGAGCCTCCCCTAATCACACCTTTATCTAGGTGTGATTAGGGGAGGCTCACACAAGTTGAGCCAACTCCAGGTTATCACTGTTTCAGACAAAAGGGTGTCTGATGACCATTCTCAAGCTTAGAAAGCAGTCCTGCTTCTATCGAATAAAAATGAGTAAAGGTAGTGGGGAAAACATCTTTCAGTTGACTCACTATTTGAAAGGACTGCATACATTTATACAAAACCCCTGTTTCCASTGTCCACACACATTTATAGACACAGAAAGAGAGCATGAGGTGCTCTCACAGAACAATATTTTTTAAAAAACATTGCTTGACCAGAGAGAACAMGTGACAATAGAGAATAAAATTGACATTATATGAATTACAACCTCTGTGAAGTAGAAGAYGGCATTTTCAGTATATTTAGATATGTGCTAGCAGTAATGGAAGATTTTTCATTGCCATTTCCTTGCACTGTAGTTACTATATAACTGTATGTACCATAATTTTAAACCACTGTTTCATAGAATTTTTCCCAAGTTTCCAAAACCAGTTTCAAAAGTATAATATTAAAATTATAATTTAAAAAAATGAATGCCTTAATATTCTAATTGCTCGCACCAAAGATAAAGGCATCTTTGGAGAAACATATTTATGGCTAAGTAGAAACCCCTCCATAGCCTCAAATTTATGCAACTTATCAGTCATGCCTCACATCCTAATTGCACAATTTAGTCATATCCTGAAATAGCTGAGCAATACTCTGCATAAAAATATTCCTTAAAGCAGAATTAGATGGTCGTTTCCATGCAAGTGTTGGGTACAACACTTGTAGACTCATCTGGTCTATATTCACCATAGCAAGTGTGGGGAACAGGATGTCTGGCTGCTGCACTGAGGTTTTCATAGGCCATGACAAAGCTATCTCTACATACCTGTTTTTAAGATTAACATGACACAACAGAACAGGATTATTACCCAGTCCAAAGAGTTTAAACCCTATAAATTCTGTGGTTAAACATATGGCTGCAGCATAAACATATCCCTGGGGACAAGTTCTCCCTGTATGGATGCACAAATGTCAACAGGAATGTATCAGTAATGCTAAAATATGGACCAGACTTGCCCATAAGGTTTTGTCCAGATTATGAGCCTTAACAGAATGAGGGGAAAGGAGGAGGGCAGAAAAGCATATATTGAAGTCTAAGTATYTCAGAGTGTTTATATTTTGGTTCAAAAACAATGGATTAGTACATGTGGAACTAATAAGTATTTCAAATTGGATCTATTTTGAGCTACTCAAAATTGAAAAAGCACCTTAAACAATAAATTTTGGATTTTATACCTTATATACGTAGACTGTACAGAACCAGACAAAATTTTTATCAAAAAATTCATTCCTAAAGAATTATTTTCTAATTCTAAAGTTAGAAATGCTATAATTTTCTATTAATATTATCATTTCGAAACACTCTGGAGTGTTTAGAAGCACTCAAAAGTGCATTTATGTGACAAACTGCATACACAAGAAAAACACACTTCATGAGGGGAGAACACACTTGACTCTAACATAGCCAGGGGCACCATTATAATCATGAAGACCTCACTTTAGATGTCCTTTCTGCATGTAGACATTGATTTTTAAATACCAATTCATAGTCAACAAAAGGATAGATTCAAGCAGCTTATACCAGCAATTCCTAGCAACCTACAGAATTAATTCACTTATCAAGAAGACTTTAATCCTGCTTCCAGTGATTATGAATCATCATAAAATCCATGATTTATGACATGCTTTTATAAATCACAGTAGCTACTGTACTATGAAAATAAAACTACAGGGCTGGATAAAATACGGTTTGACTCATTCAGGTTTTAGCTGTAAAATCTCAGGTACTCTATAGACCCAGCTCCAGCTCAGATCTCTTAGCTTAAATTCCCAAGGTGGAGGCCACATTTATTTCCACTCCATATTTATAGCTTCTAACACTATGTACTTTCAAAATGGAAAAATATTATTTTGCCCATAGTAAATATTATTTTGCCCTGCACTTTTTGTATGTTAGCTTTAGGAAAAGGCCATAATGTGCATATGGCTCAGAGTCCAGCTCCCCCAGGTTTTGATGGCTCTCTGGAACACCCCTTGAAGCGTTACTGTAGGGTCAGGTTTTGTGAGATAAGAGAGAAAAGTCACTAAACTCCTGGATCTCTGGGGGTAAAATATGTTTTCTGCAATGACAGTGGAAAAATGCAGAATGAAAATGATTTCAACTGTTGCTTAAATGAAAGATGAGCAGAACAGAATTTAAGGAAATGGTTCAAAAAATGGCTGACTTCACTGTCTTCAGTAACAGGGCTTTGATTAAAGAGTTGAAGAAATGTGGTGTGGAACTGGAATATGCATCCAGCATGTATYCAGTATTTTTTTTCTGAAATGGGACTATAATACTGACAAGCAGACACTGAACAATGGATGTTTATAGCATGTCTTTGAAAAAAATTACTTTCAGCAGGCAGACACGTTGGAGCAGCAAGCTGCAATCCCCCATTTATGGCAGCCCTGGTGCAGCTGATGTCCTGTAGCCATGGGAAGTCTGACCCAGAGCACCAACCCCTGCAGGATTGTGGGCACRGCTGCCCTCGCTCCGGGTCCTCTTCTTCTGGCCATTGAGAAGGGAAATGTTGTACTGTTTGGCTGTAGCCTGCTCACTGCTGACAAGCTAATCTCCCATGGCAGACTGCCTCTCCCTCTTACAAACATGCTCAGGCTGCTCTTGCTGTCAGCTGAGCAAACCCTGCAGAGCTTCTATGTTCTGTGTTTTGAACTCTGATATTAACAATTTTTCCTCACTAAGGCCATGGTGGAGCTGAGGGAATGTCAGTTCTTTTTTTATCCTTATGCTGCTAATAATCTTCACAAATTCCAGAGCCCTTTCTTATTTTTATTAAAAACTGAATGCAGAAAAACAGATTTATATAATCCTTCAAAATTCATATGAGGAAATTAAATTGACACAATACCTTACATTCTGGTGGAAAAATCTAATCTTAAGGGCAGTCCGAGACAATCCCTTTCATGCCCACAAATGCATGAGATGAATATCATCACTTCTTTCCCCTGCACAGTCTGGCTATTGGGTTCTCCTGTCACTGTGCAAAGCCCCTGCAGGAAGCAGCAAGCTGTCAAGATCCTTCCCCGGTGAGCTAATGACATCTGACTCATATCAGATGAAAACAGAGGATCCCTACCCAGATGCACCATGGCAATGCTGCTGAAAGCATGATAGGCAGATATTTATGCTCCCTGACAATGACAGGCTTAGGGGGTTGCAGACAGATGATTGTTGATTAGAAGAATAAATAAATTATTTCCAAATTTTGAAAAAATCTATTAGTCAAAAACATTTAGCACAATTATCTCTTGCCAAGGTCTTTGGCTCAAGGCTTTGTCAAGTATGTTCTTGGTCCTGTCAGACCACTTAAGTGAGTGGAAGAGTTTTGTCTCTTTGCTGGAACTTGCCCTCAATGCAAAGATACAAATATATTTGCAGGTCATGGTATAAAAGTCTTTTACCCTGAAAAGTAGTCAGCCTGGGCAACAAGAGTTGATACCTCATCATTCATTATTCAAGTTCAGTTCAAACTTTTGTCATGGAAGTTTATACCTCCAATAGGGAATCTGTCACAGAGCAAGGAAGACATGAGACTGAAGGGTTAAAAAAAATGGTGGTTCTTTATAATTAATTATATTTTTCACGTGTCTAAATTTTGAGATGTCAGAATAAGATGTAAAATAATCTTTCTCTTATTTCGGATGTTAGCTGTTTATTATGGCTTAGTATTTCTTCTGACTGAAAATCTAGCATTTAATGAGGGAGATTTAGTTGACAGTGAATAACAAGTCCTTGCATGTCGCTATCATGTTTCTCTGGCAGGGTTAACATTCACCTCTCTTATATTGATTTCTAAAAATTCGGTGGATTGAACTAATAGAGTAGGGGGTTGGGGTTTTTTCCTTGCAGAATGGGATGTTCGTGTAAAAAAAAAATCTTAAATTTACTGCTTTAGACTATTTGCTGAGTGAATTAACAAAAATCTCTTCATGACAAATTTTAAATTTACAGTCTGAGAGAATAATTGTACACATACTATATTCAAATGTAGTCAAATAATTTTTGTGTATTACACTTTAAAATACTGAAACAACAACCTTGGCTAACAGAGCATTTGATTTCCATATTTTTCCATAACTTTAAACTGTTTTAAGTCAGAGACAGCAAATTTCCCTTGCTAATAATTGTGCCTTTTCATGTTTGAGCATACATTGTATCTGTCTGGGGAAGAGAGGATCTTAGGTACAATATTTGTAGGGGAGGAATAATAACAGCTTACAAAATGCAGTGAACCACTGATGTAGAATCCACTTTTTGTGTAACAAATGGTGAAAAGTCTTAGACAACTACTTTCACAGTCAGCCTTAGTTGTTGGTGAGATTTATTTATGTTTCTCTTTGCTGAGCAGGCTAGGAATAATCTCCTGCCTGATGAATGTGAATGGTCAGGATTAAGGGTTCTGGGGCAGGAAGGGCAAGAGGAAATAGTGAATTACTGTCATATGCAGAGGTTTGGGCTGGTGCCAAGGGCTGTGCAGGTGYGAGATTACAATGCAGTTCCCTATTTTTTCAGCAAGCTCTTCTGTTCATTTGCTATGCAGGTTACCTCCTTCAGGGGCTCAGCTACATCTGTAGGTGAAATACCTCCAGGACAGAATTAAAATTCATTATGGGAAAGAGAAGAATTTTATCTAAAACTCCTGCCATTTAACAAAACAGTAGATTCTTAGAGGTTGTCACAGCACTGGATGCTTTGTATATGCCACTCCTCTAGTTGGATCTTTGCAAGTGAATTGCTCTGGCATCTCCAGCATATAAACCTACTTTTTCTTAAAGCAATGAGTTTGGGGTTAATTAAACATTCTGGTGATATTTTTTTAGCACTCTACTTTATATGCTTATTTATAGTGCTATACTATATATTTTTTGTTAGCAGTATGTTTTATAGACTTTACATGACCAACGTTATTTGAACAGAGATTTTATATGTGTTTCATTCCACTTTATAGTGCTATGACAACTATTAAAATTGTCAGYCACATTCTTGTGACAAAAAGTTTGTGAATTTCAATGGAAAATACAAAATCTATAATTCCATTGGTCAAGGAGAGTTGTGGGAACCTGAAAAAGCTACCCCATGCCAAGAAAAGACACATAAACACTTTTATTAAATAATCCACAGCACAAACCCTCACTGATTTTGGTAAATGGGTGTATTGCAATTTTAAGGCTTCTCTATTGCAACAGCTCTGTCACTATGTCCACAATTACTGTCCCAAGTCCAAAGTTGTGCAAGAACAAATGTCTTAGTTCAAAAGTCAAGTTAAATTCAAGCCTTACAGACAGTAAAAAATATTGGRACAAAGATAGTACTTTGAGAAACAGATAAATAATTTGATTCCTAACTTCAAAAATTMTTCAGAGCCAGGTCTGAAATGGGTTTAAGTGTTGAAAAGTTCAGGTTCACAACTGCAAAGTGTAATTTAATTACCAGCAATTACTTGCTCAGACATATGGATGAAATTCCCTGTACAGTGCTTGGAGAGAGTTGAATACTCAAAATCTGTGAAAGAACCACACGCTATCCAATTCATTGGAAGGGGAAATACAGAAACTGCCATTGAAGAGAAGGGAGTACTCACAATATCCAGCATTTGGATACAGTGTGCAGACTGGGTGTTWTAAATCCTGTAATGTTGCAGAAAATATTGTGATGATACACGGTCATAGATTGCTCTCCATTTGGAGTTTTTTGCCTCCAACAAATGCCTCCCCAATTTTCATGTGCTTAATACCTGTTGGAATGCCCTTTTTTTGCCCCAAACCAAAGGTTTGGTTCTTTGGTGTTCTCTTTCTGTGCTACAGATATATGATGCAACTGTTTCAGGGTTACTGTGGTCTACCTACCCTAACTATACCAACACTTTTTCTCAAAAGTAGATCTGAATAKCAGAATTTATTTTTGATTAAATGTCATTCAACAGCTCTGACTCTTTCAAAAACTAACTCAAAAAATTCTGGCTATGCCTTTGAGAAGATTTTATTTTTTTGCAAATCTGAGTATGTTAGAAACTCATTCCCTCCTTCTTGCAATGAATGTATGTTATGCATTCCTGTGAGGCCCATTTGTTACCAAACAAATACAAATGCTAATTGGAGGAAGTAACATTTTCCACAATGAGTGTGAGATAYAAACACCCACCAGAACCCTTCTGCTATGCTCCACCTAAAATATGAAAAATACTTGAAAGTTAGCTAATTCAGTTCCTCCAGTTTCTCAAAGCTTTATTAATTCTTTCTGGCTGTACATAATTAAAGGATCTAGATTCTTTATTTTTGTTCTAACAAGACTGGTAAAGGTGCCCCTTGTTATATATGTACAAACTGTACAATATTTCCATACCTACCTTCTCTTCTTGAAATACACTCTTTGTTTTCACAAAGAGCCAGAAGTGTCCCCAGGTGACAATGGAACCTCCCTTCCCATTGACTTCTGTGGGAGATGGGAATAAAGCAGACCACCCAGAATAGGAACTTTGAAGAAAAAACTCTCTTCACTTGAAGAAAAGCTTATTACAGGCTCCTTTCCAAGTAGGAAGTGACCTTTAAAATTAATCTTTAGCAAACCACTCACGCATCACTAACTTAAACAAACATTATAGTCTTAGCTAAGCCAGGGAGTATATTTCCTTCCTGCTGATTTGCTCCCAATTACTGTTGTAACAGAGGGAAGTAGAAGATCCTCAAAGGAAGTAAGCAACAGATGCAAGATGTTTGGAAAGTTATTATAATTTGTGTAAACATTATCCTGAAAAAAACCCAAGCATTAGCCAAATTAGGGACATCAAGCATACCCATTACCAATTTTTTTTGCTGAGCAAAACTGATGTGTCGCAAAATGGATGCTTTTGTAAAATAAGAGATGGGGTCTTATGAAGTCCTGATGTCCTTTTGCTTGCTCTGAGCTCACTAAAAATTGAGAAATGCCCTGAGAAGGATGCCATTCATCATGGAGACTGTGGCCTCTCCAAGCTGCCCAGAGTGATATTCATACTCATAAATGACCTTTCATTTRCACAAAAAAATCACTGTTCTTTTTCTATTCAGTAATATGCAACCTTTTTAAAAACAAGGTCCATTTAGGTAAAAATTATTAACTTTCTCCAAAAATTTAAAATTGGTTGAAAYTGGTGGAAGCAAATGGAAAAATGCCCAAATGTTATTTTCAGTGCCTAGGAAATATTTCTATGAGATGCATGAAAAATGATTAGGAAAGGCTTTAGTAGTCAGTAGACTGCAACTCACTATGAATCCTTCAGATGTCCCCAGGGATGTGTTTTTCTTCCAGAGTGCTGAGTGAAATAAAGCAAGACTAACAACATGGGGTTTTTTCCTACAGCACTACCCACCTTGGACATCTCTAAGCTCACACATGAATTTCTCGSAGTCTCTAAACTGTCAGAAGAAAACTACAGATTGACTTACTATATTCAGATCAACCCTTCAGTGTTGACACAACAATGATCTTTTATTTGCTACAAAGCTAAATCAGTCTTTACAAGTCCTGCACCAAGCCCCACCTGTACATGGAAAAATGTTAATGCATATCTATATAAAGAAATATCTATTCTATCTATCTATCTATCTATCTATCTATCTATCTATCTATCTATCTATCTATCTATATGTCTAAATATATATCTATACTAGTAAATCAAACAGGTCTAGGCACAGAACAATCCTTGTTAAAACTATGAAATTCCTTTCCTTTGAAAGAGCAGAATCAATGGAAAATACCTCTAAGTTTGACCCTGATTTGGGATGCTGGAATGCTTGGGATGAGGATGGTTGTATGCTAGGGGGCAAGGGCAGACCTCACAGSTGAACAGAAAGTATACTTCCAGGCAATAATCTACCAAGCTAAAGCTTATATTCGTTTTGCATCTTCATATCTATATTTATTTTGCAAACCAAACCCCATTTTGTGTAATGTCAGTTTTAAATCTGAAGTGTATCCCTGAAATATAATGCATTTAATAACAAACATACATGGCCCATTGCTTTTGTTGAGTACAGTGGCAGAGTTGTTCCTCTTACTGTAGCGCTGAACCAGATTTCTTCCTTGCTGTTCCCTTTCTGTTTCTCCTTTTATCGATTTGTTTCGGTTGCATTTTTTAAAGCTAGTTAGGATTTCTAGTCCTTTTTTAATCTCTTTACCAAAGAAAAAACTAATCACAAAGCACGATGCATGGCTGTGTGTGAGGGTACATCCATATGTGTTTGACAAGTATTAAGTTCTTGCTAATAGGAGCCTCTACAGTTATGCCTGAGTAGAGGCTGCTTCAGGCACTACTGTGTTATTAGAGGCCCATTAATGCAAAAGGAAAATTTGCCCTTCTGATTCCCAAATGAACAGAAAGCCTGGAGCTCCAACAATGAGAATGTCACGGGAAGCTGAGAACTGTTAGTTTGGGTGCTAGCAGGATGCTTGCTTTTGGCTATCAAATCCTGCTTCACAGTGTTCAGCGGTGATACCACAGCACTGCTTATCTACGCTGACCACTGTACCTGAGGACACTCCAATTTCTCACTTGCCTGAAGATGTGTCCACCACAGTCCAAGAGACAGGTGTCAATTCTCTATAGATTAATAGCTTAAAATATTCATGGTCATGTGTGACCAAACACTAAAAAGCCACAAAATCATAACAATTTGCAGCTTCTTAGAGGTCCCGGTCTGATGAGTCACATTGTCACATGAAGATACATGCCACCACAACTGACACTTTTGGGTAAATGGTTCAGAAAATGAAAGGTTGGGAAATTTATGACCTTTCCTACTTTGTCTGAGTTAGACAACACATGGCATGCAGAAAACATGGGAAAACTATGAGAGAGTCAAGGCAGCAAAAACTGAAGCATTCCTCTACATCTTATTTGTCACTATATAATACCTCAGATTTTTTCATGCCGGGTCTGAAGCTCCCCCAAACCTAGATGATTATCTGCTTTGTCAAACAAAATAATTAGAATTTAAATAGCATCTTTGTTATATGTTGGGATTTTTCTTTTCATCAGTCTAAACATGTAACACMAAATTTTATTCTCATGTCTAAATTAGAACCCTTGAAGCAAAATATAAATACAGATTTTTCTGAAGTTCTTGTTGCTGCTAATTGACCTGTTGCCCAGGTGAGATGAATGACTTCCCTGTACAACTATCCAAGCCAGATAGGACCACAGGACATTTGACACAATTTGCTATCGTGAGATTTCAAATTTCTATACGTAGAAAGTAAATAAAAGGACAAAAGCCAAAATACCGTGGGGAACAGCCMTTCCTTTGGGAAGATACCATGGCTGACCTTGCCAAGCCATTCGGCTGTTACACCCGTACTGAACAAGCCTAGTGCTGAGTTTCCAAGCAGGATCTGAGGAACCTACTTAACAAACTGTCAACAAACTGTCAGCAACTGCTTTCTAGTGTAGGTAGTTTTCAATTGTGAGGCTCCTGCTGCTTTTGTAGGTGACCCTATCCCATCCACAGCTTATGAAATAGGACAGAAATTGTCCTATTTCATGTCCTGGAAACTTCAGCAACTTTTGACACTTCCACCTTCCATCTTCATAAYTTCTTGATGGGAGATGTCATGAACTGCATTGTTCTACAAACCTCAGTCTTCTCATCCCTGGTATTCATTATATTTGCAAAACTCTTGAATAAATCAYTAAGGTCACAGAAAGTGTCTACTTTTGTTTCTAAGAACACCTTATCAGTCACCCAAAAAATATCCTGAAAATGTCTCTCTCCTTTATTTAAAATGTGAGTAGTACCAATACTTTTCAGTTATTTTTACCAGGTGAGAGGTGTGCTGTTGTGGCTATGCCTAGGGAAGCTCTGATAAAAGGCAAGGACAAATGTGGAAGTCAATTAAAGACTTTTTTTTTTTCCTTTATAATTCCTGTTACCATCAGGAGTAGCTCAAATTAAGGAGGTGCACAGCTTTAGAATACTCTTTATCCACCATAACTAGATATCTATACACCATCTACAGAAGCACCTACTTGCTTCTATATAACCTGTTCTTATCAACCCCTTTCTCCGTCCAAGGAAATAAGGACTTGTAATTTAAATATCCTACAYGTAAGTTTTGCAAAGAGCTCAGATATCTGTAAAGACCTCCAGTTGATAATGGAGGCAATAGCCCATCCACTTTACTATAACTGGAATGGAATAGTGATTAGATTTATACAYTGATTAGATTACATTTATGTTCATTTAACATCAGTAAAAGCTCATGTCCTAATAAAATGGTCTCTRGTGGCAGTTTTTTCTTTTTAACACATATTAACTTTGTTTTAGTCTTAACTTCCCTTTTTTTAAGGAAACTTCAAAAGAATATTTTTTCAACTAGAAAAATTCTTATTAACTTAACCTTTTCCCTCCTACAGTAAATAAAATTTTATAGGCCAAGTCTGAAATAACAGGGGAAAAAAAGATCTCAATTATGCAATTCAGTATATTTTGGAAATGCAAAACATCTTTTTCATACATGGTTACACTTTAACTAAGATTTTTTTTCTTCCTTTAATTTTATAAAGACATGGATTGTTAGAACTGAAATTGTCCAGATAGAGGACAGATGTATTATGAGAACYGGTCTGTGATTAGGGATCTCTTATCTGTAAGGCAGGTAAAGATAAAATAAAAATCAGTGATAAAACAGCAGACACTATCACAATCAGGACAAATAATTCAGTTTGACTTAGTCTTCCTATGTGTAAAAATTATTATAAAGCATTTTGCAACTTTTGCAGCATAGTTGTTCCTGTATAAAATAATTCTGACTTTTTAAAATAGTGCAATATAAAATTGCACCATACATCTGTATTCCAATATAAATACTGAGAACTTTTAAAAATACACTGGACTTCTGAACAAATTAGAACTGGGYTTTACTAAGACCAGTGCTAAAATACAGTAATGACATTTAAAGAAARAGATCAAAAATTTATTAGTGTAAATAGATGTTCTTACTCATATTACCTCATGACAAACCTTGGTAATATGCAAATTTATGYTATATATGTACTGAATTTATATTTTAGTTTGATTTTGGCCAGCTCTTTTTTTGCAAAATAATGCTAACTTAGGGATCAAATAAAGACAGATTTCTTGTAACTTCCACTAAATTGCCTTTGGGTTTGATTGGTGTAATGTGCTCTAGGATGACCCTGCTTGAGCAGGGAAGTTAGACAGGATGACTGTGGTCCCTTCCAAACTGTCCYGTTCTGTATTTCTGTGGTTTTGTGATGGGAGCTTGTTGTTATCTAGTACATAATTTTTTCCTTTGTAAACCTTAAACTTTTCCCAGTGCTGTTTGAATTGTAGAATGAAAATTGACAAATTTGGTCTCCCAAAGAGAGATGGAAAAATTAACTAATAAAGCTTTTACTTACAAATCCACATTTCGCTTCCTTAACTGGAGATTACATGAGGAAATACAAATCCTAACATTAGATCTTCATTCTTCAAGATAAGTTCTCCTGACATCCAAAACTTAAAATCTGAAATTCCAAATTCTACCCAACATGATGAAGATGGAGGGACTCTTCAGAGAGGATCTCCTTTCCTACAGTTCAGATACAGATTTCTTTAACTTGGATGAGCCATTCTGCAGAGGGGACTGTTTCTTGGTGTTGGCTCCAGGAAGCAGCTAGGTGGCCACCTGAGACAAAATTACTCACTTTGAGGTAGCTGTAAAGAATGATCCCATACTGAGAAAATTTCAAGTTAAAAAAGTAGTTGAGCTTTYGCCAACACATTCGCTATAACCTTCACTTTACAGACACTGTTGAAAAAGAATTGTCTGCATTTTTTAACTTCCTTGTATAGGTTTTAAAATATTGATTTGTCAGAAAAAGAAGAATCTTTTGT
Source organism: Cardinalis cardinalis (assembly GCA_014549065.1). Lineage (NCBI taxonomy): Eukaryota > Metazoa > Chordata > Aves > Passeriformes > Cardinalidae > Cardinalis > Cardinalis cardinalis. The sequence continues at coordinate 744,135 of JACDOX010000140.1, forward strand.
TCACCCAAACAGAACAGTCGATTTATTCCTCCTTTTTTTGATGCAATTTATTTTAACTGTGTGCACTTTTTAATGCTAGTTTACATACTTGACATATTATATGTCAGTTTTTTTTAGAAGTTAAAGACCAACATAATTTATAAAGTACCCAAATCAAACTAACTGCAATGTGTGCTTTGTTAATATTCAGAAGGCGCACAGCTACCCATGCGGCGAGATCAAAATTGTGGCCTTCTGCCTTCTTTCTCTCTGGTCCTTAGTGAAAATTTCAACCATTATGCTTACTGAAATGGGGCTTATGGAATTATACCGCCCCATTAGTGATTTCCTAAGTTGATATGACTCTTAGTTCTGGTCTCTATTTAATAGTTTAAGCTTCATGCCAGTAGTAAGGTTAATCAATCTCCCCTCTTAAAAGAGATTTTGTTCTGKCTTTCAACAGTCTTTACTTAAAGAAAAGCAAAATCTGAACCTTTTTTTTTATTCTGCTCTAAGTCAYGTTTGTGACTTTGAACCCTTTCCTTTAGCAGAGCATTTCTTTACGTATCCCAGAATTTTGCTGTCRGCTTTCTCATGCATAGAGGCCACGCTGTCTGCCAATGCTTTTACTCCCCTCTCCCTGCACAGACTAAACTACTTAAACAGTATTCTASCTGTTATACYTGGTTTCTGTCTATCTTATTGATTTAATCCATTCTTTTTGGCCTCAAGAGCGGGACAGTATAACAGTGTGAGATATGTCATAGTCTTGAAGAATAAAAACCRTGAGAGCAAAAACAGGAATGACACTGTTTCCTGATCTGTGCTGAAATACGAACTCACTTGTCCTAAGCAACCCTCTCTTAAGATTACTTTTCTGTCTTCATTTTTCCATATTTCAGCTGAAGATAATGTATTTTGTCACTGTGAAAATTTGGATAATTAAGGGGTTTAATGCAACCCTTATAGAATAATTTGGCTTACATTTCTAGCAAGCAGGGAATCAAATCAAATTCAAATATCCCAAACAATTCAAATATCAAATATCYCAAATTCAAATATCCCAAACAATTATTTTTTGAACTCTAAAAAAATAGAACATCATCAGAACAGTTGGATGAATTGACTCTTAATTCACCATATGAGCCAAAGAAAAATGTTTCAGTTMAATAAAATATTTTTATCTGGATTTTTTTTTCTTTACACTTCTTTTTCTTTTGTAAAGAAATACTCAGATAAAATTGGAAACATTAATTTGAAAATAAAAGCTAACATATTTTTTATATTCTGAAATTCATCTCTTAGTATAAGTGTCATTCCCATTTGGTGTATAGACTCTGACATTCCTAATCTGCAGTTTAAAACTAACAGTATTTAATAAGAAAATTTGTTAGTCCAAAAGGGGATATGATTATATTAATTCCCAGAACAATAAATACTTAGGAAGAGTTTTCTTTTTGTTTGTGACAGACTTTTGAGTGATTATGGTAATGCTGCTGGATTACAGTAATCACTCTTGCACAATACGGCACCTAAGGGCTTTACATAGTTTAAGTCCAAATAGATACGTTATTAAACAACATATACAAAAAATAAAACAACTGTGTCATGCCTTACAAGAAACATCAAGATTTTGCCAGCCTGAACCTTTTCCATCCATGCTTCAAGTTTCAATTGGAAGCAAGCATTGAGTTCCTAAGTGGGATGGTGTCAGTGTCCATCAAATGCCCAGGACAGCCTTTCATACCGAACTGCAGCAGCATCACCCACAATTCCGTTTGGGTGGGGTTGGGATGTGCAGCCTTGAGGGATTGTTCACAAGGCTGGGGCAGCATCCCATGCCATACCCCATCTCCAGCTGCCCCAGCACAGTAGCTCCTCCCAGGGTGCTGAGGAGACCCTGCATTCCCCRTCAGCACCTGACTGCACCATACCTCCCACCAAGGGGGTCATGGTGCCTTACAAACACTGCATTTCTGCAGAAGGCCAGATTCAGGCTCACAGGAAGGCAGCTGCTGAAAAGATTCTATGTCGGAGTGGCAGGGAGTGAGCTCATCATTATTGGATCAAGTGTATTTATTTTTGCCAGCATTTCTATGATTCATGAATTGCTTTTCTACTGTTGGAAAAAAGTGTTCAATAAAGTGAAGACTGTCTCTGTTCCTTGACTCCAGCCCAGAATCCAGAATATTCCCATTTTAGAAACTCTCTTYTATTTCCTGAGCTCAGGGGACAGCGTTTTTAATGATGCAAGGGAGACAGCATAGGTGAGGAAAATAGGAGGAAGATGCAAATCAATGCACAACTCTCCACAGGATAGTTGTTCTAATTTGCTAAACTACTCATGGAGAGTGAGAAATGAATAGGGTTTTACTAACAGACATTTCTAAATGAGAAATCACAGTCTGCATCAGTTTTAAATATGCAAGGCTTTTAATTATTTTAAGATTTGGCTTATTTCTAAATGCACTGCATTTTTAATTAGTTCTAAACAGACTTTATTTCATTCATTTTTTGAATGGCAAGATCCAGAGATAGCACAGTGACTGAACACCTGAATATATCCGCACAGGAAAATCAATAGCCCTGGAAAAGCCCCCTAATCCCTCTGCATACTACCCAACCAAAATCAGGCTGCTCAGGGGGGCTTGGAAAGGATCAGGTGTCATAGGGATATGGCAAAACTTGTTGTGTTTTGGGATCATGGGTCTGCAGTGTCACTTCATTCCCTTCCAAAACATCTCCCTCGGAGTTGCAAAAATGCAGCTGCATGCATTAGGAATAGAAAACAGGGCTACTGTCTCTTTCATCCAGAATTGTTTTTTAACAGTCTTGTGGGTACAACATTTTGGCCAGCACCTCATGAGCTCACAAGAAATCGTGGGTCACAGAGCTAACTGCAGTGGCAGGGTGTTCTTGAACCCCTGCCCTTAAGGCTGGCCTGACAGGGTTCTCATAACACAGCATTAGTCTGTTCCATACAGAGACATGACAGCAGGGACATAGGTCAGCTCTGATACGAGCCTGGTGGGCCAGCCACTCAGAAATATGCCCTWGCTTTTGCTCACTTGACAGAGCCAGACAGATTTCATGCCCTTTTCTGCACCTTTTCAAAAGGACCCTTAGACAGTAATTTCTATCTAGACTAGTCTATAGCCTGGCTCCCGTGACTGAGGATCTTTTTTTTGGAACATGGAAACATGAACTTCTTCCTGAAGGGGAAAGCAGTGAACACCTAGGTTTGTATATAAGGTGGTTCTTCTCCCACTGTGCACTTTATAARTTAGTGGTCACACTGTTATGCTACAGAGCCTGCTTTCATTCTTTAGTACTAGGATTAGGAATTATCTTGGACCCAGCTATTTAACTGCATAAAAACCAAGGTACTTCTGCACAGAATGAGCTTTCTATCATATTAATGTTTCTTAGTCACAGCTCAGCTCCTTGGGTCTGTAGAGAAGGCCAGTTTGAGACATTTGCTGGCTTTTTTGGTATTGCATCCCCAGAGCTGTGGGCCCAGGCTCTCTGTGTGTGTCAGTCCCAGTGTGACGCCTGTCCCAGCAGTGCCCCACCTGGGCAGCCTCAGCAGGGCACTCACTGCTGAGCTACCAGGGTGAGTGACRAGAGGTGCAAGGTCTGCACTGCTGCAGTGTTGAGCCTTGCAGCTGCAAGACCCAGGCTGCTGTTTTTTGGCTTTTGTCCTGCGTGTCACRGCTTTTGGATGCAGTAGCTGTTGTTGGTGTGGTGTTGAACCACTTCTGCTCCATGATTCAGCATGTAATATAGAGGACACTGACATTTCAATAATCCTCTGTTGTTGATCAGATCTTACCTCTTGGACATTGTCCTCATGTCCTCATTGTCCTCATCTCCTGYTTTTAAAAACAAGGCCAGAATATGCCAATGGCAAGAACTACACTCCAGTAATGAATATCTAACCACCCTGGCATGTGGAAAAAGTGACAAATGCCGTGGACTTCAATTTTACTAACACCTGCTAACACACCCTGTGTGGTTGCTCTGAGTTGTCCCAGCCGATTTTGGTAGGACTATTTACCACTGAAGCACTGGCCTTGCTTGATTTTTGCAGGAGAAGCAAGGTCATTTGCCAGAAGGAAGTATGRAAACTGCCAGGCAGGAATTTCAACACAGTACAATCTTATTCACTTATGGATTAATTGTGCCAAGGTGTAATTTAAAAGACTAGTTTCTCTCCCTGTTTAAGCCAGACTGGTTATCTGTTGACAGCAAAGTTATGTTCACAGTGACCTTTATAAAATTGTTGAGATTTTCTGATTTTGTGCTTATGACAATGAAGAACGACAAAAGCTCTGAGATAAAAATATCCAAAAGTATTTTAACCCTAGTGTCTTGCAACCCTCTTGAAAAAGATGAAATATCTGCAAAAGTAGGAAGCCTCTTCATCTGCTTATCTTAATCAGGAAACTATTTGACCAGCTGACCTGTGCCAAGATCACTGAAAAGAACAACTCTGTATCTTTTCCCTGGGCTTGCTTCCCAGCCCTCGTATTTTTGTGAGGGTGCTGAATTTTTAGCAAGATTTTAGTACGTAGTGGCTTTAACAGATGCACATTCAGACTTTCATAGGAGTGCATATTGCAACCAGCCTTAAAATGCATGCRGAACTGCGCTGAATTTTCTCAAACAAAAGCTTTAAACTGTCATGTTATACCTTATCATATGAGACAGTCTTCAAAAACTGAAGTAAAGGTGCCCTCTGAAATGTCCTAATTTGTTGGGTTTTTTTCCTTTTGCTTTTTGTTTTGTAAAAGAAATGCTGTTAGAGTGATGCACGATCCCTGTATTTCCCCTCAGTAGTACAAWTAATTTCATGTACAGGCACAGTCTGAAAAAATGAGATGAACTGTCTTACACTCATTAATTAATCCTTGTTTTCTGTACATCTTTTTCAATATCAATCCCCTTCTTATCCTAAAGGGTGAACAGGGCAAGACCAAAGCAAAAGGCAGATAAAAGTGAGGCACAAGGCATGGTCTGGAGGAAGCTGTGACTAGAGGCAAAAGTTGCAGATGGCTGTAGCCTCAAGATCCTYTGCGAGGATTGGTGCAATTTTGATAGATCAGCAGAGTGTGTGGGGCAAACTCAGGGATTTCAGAAGTTTCATAGTATTTATCTCTTCCTTCTCCCAGAAGACAACAATTCATAAATACCAGCAATCAAAACTGGGTTCATCAAGTGCTCTGAAAAGACTGTCAAAGGAAAGGGAAAGGAAGGACAGTATACTTAAAAGTGATAAATATGGAAGCAGCAAAAAGCTCAGAGAAGCAGAGCAGCTGAATGTCAAAGCAGGGAGATGAGGGCACATTAGGACTACTGAGATAGAAAATGAAATTTGCACACACCCACAAAGAGTCAGTGAAAGAAGATATTTTAAAAAAAGTAAACTGCTCTAGCATAAAGCAGATGATGATATGAGCAGCTTTCCTTCTTCTGGAAAAAGAAAGCTTTGACTTGAAAAGAGCCATAAAGCAAGTAAAATAGAATGAATATGCCAATACATTTTTATAAAAATTGAAATCATATGTGTTGTGTTAAAACATACATTTTTAAACAAAACTTAACTTATAGAGATCTTTCCATTGAAAAGCAAAATTTGGGCCAGTTGGAGACTTAGCTAGTAGCAATTATTGAAAGAGATCTGCAAAATGGGGTCCAAACTGGGGAGGTTCCTTCTCTGCAGCACCAAAAATCCATTGCAGCATTGTACAGGAGGTAGAGCTGTGTTTCTTTCACCAGCCATTGAAGAAACCCACAAGAAGGGAAAACTTCAGGGTTTTTGCTTTTTTTCAAAAGTATTTCAGTTCTTCCCTGGACCATATAACATCAACATGACATAGATGTTCAGCTGTCTGACTCTGTTTGCACTGTGAGAGTGCRAATTCAGATCCAGACTCATCACTTGCCCACTGCTTATTTGTGGAATTGAAGAGAGCTAAGCTGAGCTGTAGGGAAAGGCATGGTGCATGACCCTTTCACACCAAGAGAGACTTGGAACACTGGGCTGACACTGGCTTCACCCAGGTCCTCCCTCTCCCCGGGAAGCAAAGTCAGATCACTGTTACTACGCAGAAAACAGCTCTGGGTCTGACTGAGAAGGGTGCTGATGCTGCCTGCTGTGAGACAGATGGGAACTGTAGCCCTTGGACATGAGTATGCCTCCAGTAAGCAACACGAATATACAGAGTCAAATTACCCTTAGTGCTTTGCAGCCCCATAGRGCTCAGAAAATCCAGTCACATTCAATCACTTTCAGGAGTCAGCAGACACAGCTGCACGTCTCAAGACAAGAGACTTTAATGCATTTTACAAAGACACAGGGGAGAGGAGGGAGAAGGGGCTGTTTTGTCTGAAAATCCTCCTCTCGGGTGATACTTTTAAAATGTGCCTCTGACGTACTCCATGACTGCCGCTAGCACTGATGTGGGGCTGCAGGGAAGTGATTTGTACTCGGAAGTCCCGATCTAAATGCACTCCTTTTTGAGAAAATGAAACTTAATGAAAGCACCAATTAAGAAATTTATAGCCTTATAAAAGAATGGCCAATATCAAACTCAAATTTTATGTAGACTCCCTAGAGTGCATATATTAAAATATTCATGTGCCACTGCTCAGGTCCTTTTTCTCCTTGCTCCATTTAAATCTTCCTCCTGAACCAATSTTAATGTGTCCTCACTCGGCCTAAGATAAAGTATTATTCAGGCTCAGCATTGGCCCACGCTACGTCTAGTCTTTAAGTTTCCACTGGTTTCTGACCCAAGGCATTATGYGTCTCCATCTCACTGTTACTTACTTCAATATTTATGGCATCCAAAGCTGGATGTCTCAAAGTTGCTTAATGTTCAATTCCACTCCCATAAAAATTAGAGCCCCTCCTTTGGCAGAGGGGACAGCTTGTCTGCCGCTCCTCCCACCTTTCCGCTCAAGTGGTGAGCGCTGCTTTGCTTCCGAAGGAGTCAGTTGTTTTAATGCTCAGTGAAACTTCTGATGCTGCCCTGCATGGGGTGCTTAAAACACTTTTATATTTCTTTACCGTTTGAGAAGGAGTGTCACAGTAAAATGGGTTCTCCTCCCTGCTGACTCTCGCTAATGTTGCCAATTTATCACTTCACCAAGTGACTCACAGGCCAATTTCTGGGCACTGACACTTGGCCATCAGCGGGAGGCAGGAGGCTCCTGCTACAGCAGCATTCACAATCACTTGCTTGGGAAACTGTATTTGCTTCGTTCACTTTGTGAGGTTTCTTTTCATTTAGTGATTTGGCTCATCTATAACATCAGCTCTGTGTCYTCATGTTAGTTTCTATTCCTGATTTCTAAGCATAAAACAGACACTGCTTCCACCATCAGCTGCAGCTATCACAGGTCTGATATGCATATTCCAGATCCATGTCCTTTATGTCCTTCAAAGCATTTAAACATCCTGACTGTGAGTGTTTTCTATTGTACCAATTATCTCTCTTCCTTTAGTGAAAAAGTTGAGATGCTAACTAGTATTTACACTAGAGAAAGTGCTGCGTATGAGGAATAGCATGATATTCTTGTATTAATTACTATTATAAAAATGGTACGATATCTAGATTTGGATTGCACTTTCAAGTTCTTCAGTATGTGGCTCCTTTTGCCCCACTTTTTGGTCCTTAGGCAAAACTACTATCATGAGAAGGGATTTATTAATGAACTAGCAAACAACTGTTTATTCACAATATATTTTGTCTCAGGATTTCCTAAATGTCGTTTTGCAATTTCTTCAGCCTGTGCTTCAAAGACCTGAAAATTTTTGTACYCCACCCAAATGGGCTGCCCAGGTGAACTTATGTGAAACTTTGGAAGTGTGGCAATTACTGTATCTCAAAACAGATTCTCTCCTCCAGCCAGATCTGGGCTCCAGTGAAAATTCAGGTGATGTGCAGAACAAAATTATTTTCCTCTGGAGAGTAAAGACAAAATTTGGGGGAGGTGAAAATTATCAGGGGAATTAAACATAGGGCTGTCCTTAAAACCTGACCTTGGAAAATTCATGTTGTGAACTTGCAAGTCACTGTGGATAAGCTTCTTTATAGAAGTGTATCACTGATTGTTACATAACTGAGTCACTGAGAAAAGAAAGAGCCAAACAAACATGATTCACCTGAGCAGGAAAGGCAGGAAAAGGATGGATTTATAACCAATCAGTACAGTCTGTTCTGTATTGGTGTAGCTGAAAGAGATTGAAGAGTTCATAACAGCATGTGGAAAAGTAAAGTTCTCTAAAGGTATATTTTTCCAGATTGAAAAATGGTGTCACTTTCCTCACTGATTATTGCCAGTCACAAATATTGCTGTTTGGGATGTTTCCATCTGAACGTTTTATTCCCACCAAGGGTTGCCCCAAGCCTCCACCCTATTCCTGTCCCTGCACTTTATCAGAAGTATCAAAAGGCWATTTTCAATCATGGTGGAGCCAGATCCCCTCCTGCATTCACTGGGAAYGCAGCTGCTGAGACCTTGCCTCCAGTTCATTTCCACAAAACTTAACCATATTGCAAATAAGGTGCAAAGGTTTCAATACTTTCCTCCTCAGCCTTTTTTTYCCCCCMTTTCATATAAATGATTATTTTTAMAACAGGTATGGAAGACTTAGATCAAAAGTAGGAAACATTGTCCTATTGCMATGGTGAAATGGCACCCAATTAGTTCACTGTGTCAGAAAAAAAATTAAAAAGTCAAGAAACTTGTTCTTCCACAACAGCAGCTTTCAAAGCAAATTCTGGGAAATTTAAACAGCTGCTTTTTTCTTGGTATTTTAACTTTTGTGTTCAAATTTCATCCAGGTAGTGGGAGAAGCAACTAAACCAAAAAAAACTAGCAGGATTCTTGAAACATGATCTAAACTAAAATAGCAGCAGTTTCAGAAGCACAGAATGAAGATTAGAATAAATGCAAGAAATAAACAGATCAGACTCTTTGCATTTTTTCTTTTGCATGTTGTAGGTTGCTGCTCTTGCCCTATGCACAGGTCTTCATATAAACTGCACAACAGGGGCTATACACAGCATTCCCAACATTTTTTGAGCACCAACCATGGCTTTTGTCATTCCACAGATAATTTCAAATTCGATAGAGTGATTATACAGAGACAAATGTCCACATCCTGCTCCATTCTACACAAGTAAGTTGGTTAACATTATTTTTCTTGCCTGGGCTGAGGGATTCATAGGTCAGAGGGACCCATTGCTTGCTGTTGTTTAATTGGCAATCAGTGTGGATTTCTTTGAAAGTGAGTAGCAGTATCTTTCCCCCATTAGTTCATATTAAAGAAACTTAGTTAAATCTTCCAATAATTAGAGCTAGTATATGCCTTCCTTCTTTGCATTATTTTCTAGCTAGTAGATTTTAGTTATGGTTCTCCTCTTTTTACTAGAAATATCACATTTTCTCTTAGATGAAACTAGGTCTCAAAATTAGGCATGAAGTGGGCAGAATCAGGCATATTTAAAATTTGTTATATGAACACAGTGAATTGCTTAAAGGAACTATTATATGAACATGGAAAGTGGCTTGGGAAATAAGGATTCTGAACTAAAAATTTAACCATTTCTTACAAAATCTCCTCAGYGCTCTGTAGTTCAGAATGAAAAAAAAATGCAAGAGTAAAAATATTGTCTTAATTTCTGACAGCTGCTAAAATTTTCACATCTGTAGGAGGTCATGGGACTCCGTAGACAAAAAAAAMCACTTGCAATAATTTTACTAAAACCAGTTACTAACATATGGCAACAACTTGCAAAGTACTGATGTAATTTTGACACACCAGTTTAGAGTGAAGTGGGAGCAATTTTATCAGATAATGTCATTGGTATTCACTAGTACTCTTCAGATGGCAACACACACTAAAAATAATTGCTGGAGAATCATTAAATATTTATTTTAACTTTTCTAGAGATTCCTAAACTGAAGCAAAAGACGCCATCTACAACACCATTACTTTACCTAGATGAAAATGCTTGGGTTCTATTGGAATGGTCCAAGCTCATCTTGATACAGAAGACATGTGAAGATTACACCACCGAAGGGATAGTGGGGATACATTTTGCTGCTGAATTAGTATCATAAACCTTGTTAAGTTCCCAGTTATGTTCTCTTAATGCAAATTCTTGAATTTAAAGCTCATGCTATTTGCTTTTTAAAGAACAATTATATTTCTGTGTAATTTACAGTTCCATTAAGGCATATTAGGGCAGTAAAATAAACTGGTTTTGAAATCCCAGTCAAAGACCATGGAGCTTATTGCCTGTGTCAATAACCATTCATGTAATGATTTTTTATGTCTGGTGGTTAAGGTCTACTGCTTGTTTATGTGGTACATTGCCACAAGATTCAGAAATGCAGTATCTGTCCTGATACAGGAATCCTGCAGATTATTTATACAGCCACTAAAGAGTATTCCAGATCTCAAGTTAAACCTAATCAGTTAAGCCCCATCGGGCGCAGTGAAGACATCATGATTTGTGTCAGATGAGAATTGAGCCTTTCTCAACCTCTTTCTTTTTTTAAAAAAAAAAAAAAAAAAAAAGACCCAAACTAATCTCCAGCTGTGCATCGTAGCAGGAGCAGGTTGTCTCCAATTGCCCAGACTGAGGCCAAGCTGGGTGTTTATGAAGGCTCCTGTTTGTCGCAGGGCTTTAATTCCTGAGGAAACCAGGGCACTTGGGGCTGGTGTGTGCTCAAGTCTCATGCCAGTGTGGAGTTAGGAGAGAGCCAAGGTGTATATCTGAGAGCTCGCTTGGGAGCCCAGACACAGCGACTGCTGGCAGCACAGGGCTTTAGCACACTTACTCATGTCACTATAAGCTCTTCTCTCCTTTCTCCAGCAGCTTGACAGTGTATGAGATCTCATGGATTATTTCCACTGAGAGGCAGGTAGCAGGATTTTCTGTGATGCAGCCCTGCTCATCCATGACATTCAACCCCACTTCTCAACGTAAACATTGAGGGGCTGTGAAGATAAATAAATTTAACTTTTTTTTCATGAAAATAGATGTGCTTTGAGACACTGAGGTGGTTAGCAGTCATCACTGCCCTTACAAAAGTCTCCTGCTGCACATTCTGTGCAGGCCCAAGGTCCCAATCTGTGCCCACGTGAGAGATGGTGGATTAATAACTCAGAAGCCTGTAGCATGAGGCAGTACCAAGGGCTGGTCYTGTGCTTCTGCTGAGGCTCTTTTCCTGGGAGAGCTTAGCCCATGCCTTAGTAATTGCTTTGGTGAGAGGGCTGCAGGGTCTGTATTTGGGAGGTGTAGTTGTTTAGAAGATTATGTGTGATTAGTGGACAGCCCTGCAACTGGTGACATAAAAGTTGTTTCTTGTCCTGGATGCAGAGCCTGGGTTAATAAGGGTTTTTAAGCCAGGGGCAAGGCACAAATGAGTGGGTAGCCAAAGGCTAGCCTCTAGATACAGGGGGTGAAGATGGCTGTGGAGGTAGRTAGGGAGGTGTCTATTTTACCCCAAGTTCTGCAAAAAGTATTATATTCACTTTGAATGGTCAAATAAGTAATGGACTGTACGCTTTTCATGAGCCTGGCCATAAAGGAGGCTTTCTCTACTTGATGCTAATGTGTGGAAAAGAGGTTGCACCACAGATTTATGGTAATAAAGCTGGAATCAGTGTACCTTTAAATAGAACTTATAACAACACTGCCACCACATTATGACTGGAGSTTGGGAAAAGCTCTCATAGTCTGTGAACCCAGATTTACTAATATAGGAAGAAAAAAAAAGGAGCATAGTATTAGATAAAAGAGGAAGAAGAATTCAATACAAAGATACATATGCCAATTCAATCAGAGGGGGGTTTTTCTGTAGTGATTTCTTTTCCATTTGTCATCATATATATGCCTAGAAACCTTCCTGTCTGCAGAATAAAGGTTTTAAAATATTTATCCACACAGTGTAAGAAAAAAACCCTGCATTTTGTTCTCTCAATAATATTATAATCATTCTAGATGAATGAATAATCATTTTAAGAAAATTCATAAACTCTCTTCTTATTTAATTTTTTTTTAACGTGCTTATATCATTCAAAGTCTACGTGGATTAATTCTTTTTAATATGTTTATGACACGAAAATCTTGTTGATTTCAGGAATTAAGATACAGCAGTATAACTGATTTTTAAATAAATACGCATATTAAAAAAATAAAAAAGTAAATATAAGGTTTCTTTCCAACTGAACAAGACAAACATCTAATTTACTACAAGATCTTCTAACTGTAAACACCAGTACATTAGTAGGTTTTTTTTAATGAATGGCTTTGCAAAGCCATGCAAAGTTTGCAAAGAGAAAACTGCTGTTTATTTATTTAAATTAGAAGAATGGGTCTTTGTATATAATATGCCAAAGTTAAATGGAAGACCAGAGAATATTTTCACTGGCACTAATAAGCATGTGCAGAATTTTCAAGGCATTTATTATAGAAATATGACTAATCAACAGTGACATAAGCAGCATCATAGAGGAATGTCCAAGTTATTTATTTTTATTTCAAGAGAAATGTTTGCAAGCTACTATCTCCCCTTTATTTGCATTTGTTTACAGTCTAAAGGGTTAGGAAAAACTTCAGTCCTTTTCAGTGAACAATTATCCATTCACAAAAATCTGGTAAGAGGCATATAGAGAAGACGGGTTGAACTTAGGGGTGTTTTTTTATACACTTATTTATTTAGAAGCTTGCACCAAAACTCTTTCTTCTGCTTTTCAGAGAGTATTAAGGTTTGATAGCTCCTGGGAAAAACCCTGCTGCAAGACTGAGCAATCAACTCAAACATCTTCACAGAATCAATATCTTGTTTTCTCACTCTCAGCTGGAAAAAAATCCAGGGTACAGATCAGAATTTGAGGTATGGCGTAATCTTCCTGAAAAAGAAAAAACAAACAAAGAAACAACCTTATAAAATTTTCATTCATTATTTCATTTGTTCCTGCTGTATGTAGTAGGGGTATGTGTAGAACTCATTGTTCCAAGTGCTGGTAAAATACATTTCTGTTAAAGTTCCAACAGTTYCAAGCACATGATGCCTCCCATGGTTCAATCTGCTGTGCTGAAGCCTATACAAAGAAATCATATGTGTGCCAACCACCCAAGCCAGTAGAAAGTCATGCAAATTAATTTTATGGGAAGTTTCCATATTTCCTCTTGTTTGTCTATGATTTTATAGTTTTCCTGAAAAAAAAACTCTGATCATACATTTTCTTTTCTTCCTGTACTAGTGACAATTGGGAGTTATGTACCTGTATAACCAAACATCCTGCTCTGTAAAGGCAGACTGGACTACAGAAGCAAATATGCTACATTGTCTGAAAATTCAGAAATGTCATTGACAGAATCTGAGTTTCCTCCTTCGCTGATGACCTGCCAGCTGGTGCCCTGGGCCATGGCTACAAGTGCAGGTTGAGCTGCCTGGAGCTGTCCTCACCTCCACAGCTCATTCTGCACTGCATTAAAAAAACAAGGTGGGTGAAAATAGATACTGGAGGCAGAAGGCAGTTGTTGTCCAGCCCAGTGAGCGCTCTGATCCTCTTTGCTGCTCAGGCACAATGGCTTAAACAGGTCTGAGATAGGGGCCAGGGTAGGGCAGGGCTGGATGTTGGGGAGGAGATGAATCCTTCCCCCTGGCGCAGCTCTGGTTTGGGTGAGCACTGCCCTACTGCCTCCTCTCCTGTGCTCCATTCTATGAGTCTTCCTTCTGTGGTCGTGCTTATACTGTGCAGAAAATGGCCTTTGCTATTTCCTTATAGTCTTGGAATAGTAAAACAAAATTATCGGAAGAAATTTCTTTCAATCATAGGAAGAAAAAGTCTGTGCAATCTCCATCATCCCAGCAATTTGAGCCTCCTTGCAGTGCTGTCTCATCAGCCAAACCAATATTGTTCAAAGACTGAAGTTTAGTGGTTCTATAGCTGTTGTTTTATCAGTATATTTCATTGCTCTATACACAGAGGCATCCTTCACACTAATACAACTGTAGTTGTATTATATAGATATTCTTACCATGATAAATAAAAATTATAGTCCTTCATCCAACAGGAATGTCTATTCAAAAATGTATTTAGTAAAGGTGTTATAAACACATTAGAGAGGGCTGCAGTTGGTAACACAGCAGAGTGAATCACATAATGGCTGTGGAGTCAGCTGGAAAGTGAGAATTTCAAATAAGGAATAAGCTGGAGCAAAAAAAGTCATTCTGAAACATGATCATGTTCCTATGCAAGCATCTCTTGTAAATAAAATGCAGAAATCATGTGGAGAAGGCCAAAGTCTTTCTAATATGGCATCTGCAAAATTGTTTCAAAACACTAAGTTTTCCAGAGATATCCCTGAGGTGTCAACAGCTCTTTATAACTTTTTTTTTTTTTTTATTTAAACAAGTTGTTAAAACTGGAGAGAAATTTAACTGACATCACATCATGATCATTTACTGGGACAAGGGAAAAGAAACTCAGCAGCTGCCAGTTTGGATGAGGAGATAGTTTTCTCTGCCTCTGCAACAGGGGCTCCAGTGCCTTTAGACTTGGGAAGCTGATAGTGCCTAAATCCCTCCTCATCTGCCACATAGCTCATTTTTACCCTCATTCTTTGCCCACTAAGGTCTCTACAAGACCCATACATTTTTTAGAGGGGCATCTCTCTGTCAACATTTCAGCAAAATCTGTATCTTTTCTCTGCAGGTACATATCTGTTGTCATCACCCTTGTCAAAAGAAACGTGCTGTTACTCTAAACAATTAAAAGCAGCAAACACTGATGTAAATAGCTCCTTTCACTAAAGTAAAAATCTTTTTTGAGGAGTGGGCTGGCAATGCTCTGCAATGAGCCCAATAAGATGAGAGCTGTCTCTGACTGTGAATATTATTATCACTTCAGCATGCAGTCAGAAAAAATACAAATGTTATAATTTTCATTAATGTTTGTACTACTCTGACCAGTTGCACTCTGGAATACTCAGTTCTACCAAGTGTAGTGGTATGATTTATTTTCCTAGGAGGAAAGGGTTCCCAAGCCTCCACAGGTCTATTTAATTTCAGACATTGTTAGTAGACCACAAGCACCTTATTCTACCCTGAAACATCTTCCTCTACATAGCTGTGATTCATTGATCACCATTACCAGTCAGCTACCAGCTTTTGTCATGTCTTGCTAGCATGCCAGAAAGGAACTTAGATATGTCTCTGAACAAAGTTTTCTTCAGGCAGGTTGAAAATTTTAATTTCCATAACATTTTAAATAATGTAAAACTATTTGTTGTGAAGAAGTTTGCTGCAGCTCAGAAGAGCTACAAATCAACATAACTCTTGTAGATAATGTATTTTCTAGTTTTATCTTCCCTTAGCAAAGTTTTCAATTATTTTGCTGTCAAGGTGGACTTGCAAGGAGCTCAGTCCAAGAGGCTGAGTCGTGTGCTAGTCAAGAGAGAAATAAACCACAAAAAGTAATGAAGGGCACTGAAAAAACTCACATGTATTGATCTTCCACAGCCTCAGAGTGCTATCTCTTCTGAGTCATCAATTTAAGACCAGCAGGGGCAACCATATTAAGGGATTACCAACAACACAAACTGGCCTCTGCAAATCCTGAACTAAAGCAAATAAAACTCCAAGGAACTGTCTAATATACATTTGCTTCAACTTTTATTCTTCCATATTCCCCATAAGCCTTGTGGAGGAAAAAATAATTGGACCCAAACATGGAATCAAGTACCTTCTCTTTTGGGCCAATTTTAACAATGTGGATCAAATTCTATCAGCATAAAAGATCAAGGTTTGCTTTGAATCCCAAATGGTCATGGCTAAACAAGGATTTGACTTTTCTTGTGCAGAATTTTTTATGGTAGAGCAGAAATAAATGCACTAAGGCACACCCTATTAGCTCTTCATGGTCCAGTAATGCCCAGGTGGGAGCTGTTGATGCCACTGGAGATCCAACCTGCCCACAAGGAAGATTGTGAAGATTCACAGCTAAATTAGTGACCTTCCAGTAGAAGCAGGATTTGGGGAATCTGTCTCAAAAATCTCTGCAGGTCAGGGGGCCTTGAGGGAAGTCTTAAATATTCACACTACTCCCAATATCCAAGACTCACCCCTCCTCCTCCCTACCTTCCTTCCCCTCCATATTTTTAGTCTTCCAGAAAGATTTAATGCCACACAAAGAATTTTCCTGAAATCGGAGTGAATCAGCAAAAGAGATTGTGGACCCTGATCTCCTCCTCAACCCCTCCCAAAATACTGTATCAGGTGATCAGTGGTAAGGGAGGGGGATTTCGTGGTGGTGTCCAGCTCTCAGCAGACAACCTTATAGTCAGAGCTTGCTGTGAACTGCATAATACAGAGCTTTGAGCTCCGGAATTTGCTCTGCCCTTTCCCAACACATGCAATTTATACAACTTACCTCTAATTGATGTTTAATACATATTTAAAAACCCAACTTACATGGAGCAAAGGAGAGAGGAAGATTCTTGAGTGTTACAATGTGCTAAAAAAGAGAGAATTGTAAGAAAAATCATACATTAACAGGAATTTTTAATTTATTTTTTTCATTTTATTTTGACATAACATCTTTCAGTGCTTGACAAGAATTGCTAGCAGCAGTTTTTACTATGCATTATGTGTTAGCCAAGCGTGTTATTTTCGTGGAGACATTTTAATGCAATCAAATTGCCTTGCTGAATACATCAACTGTGCTGGAAAATTAAATATTTTCTCCAAACATTTCTTGCTTAAAATAACCATAAGGGGACAAAAATAAATTTCATTATATTGAAATGAATGTCTCAGTGTCGTAACTCACATGTGTATGAATGATACAGGAGTGAGAATAGGTACAAAATACTATTTTTACTTCCATGTCCTTAGATGATAGACTGTACTATGATATGCAGAAGAAACTAGAAAGACATTTATGAATTTGAAAGAATGATCTCAACTTGAAGTACAATCAGAGTCTTTGACTGTATTATCAAGCTCAAGCCATCCTCCTGAACGCTAAATACTGTGCACTTGTAAAATAATACTGGCAACAATTTCAAAGTACTTCTTTTAGCTCTCTATGAGAAATTTCAAAAAGCAACAGCACAACAGAAAAATTACAGTCTTGGCACAAATGCTTCAATATGAGCAAAGCACAGAAGCAAACCGAAGAGTCACTACACTATTCCAGCTATTAGTACCTTTAAATTACACTTTGATGACTATTAATTGTTCTGCAAATTAGGAGTGAGCTGAAATTCTGAGCTGTATTGTACAAGGCAGAAACCTCTCAGTGTTTGGATGTGCTGTTCTGTCATATTATGTCACACGCACAAACAGAAATCTAGAAGCTGCAAATTACAACCCAAATCCATCAATCTTTGCCTCAGCAAAGACAGGAGACAACATGTGTTGTTTCACTCTTACAACTATTTTTGCAAAGCTTAGAATGAGTTGTATATTTTTTTTTCTATAAGGCAGAACATTGCTGAAGACTTTCTGATTTTCAAGGGTGGGACAGACACTATAACATCCGGGGCTGTAGAAAAGGGTTTGGCAATCTTGATCCAAGTGGTAGAACCATGGACAGACCCCAGTGGCCTTATCCAGACTAAGCCACTTCATCCTTTTTTCTGCTGCTGCATCACCTCGTTCTGGTGCAGGATCCTTACAGGATTGAGGTGATACAGAGGACTTTAGACTGGCTTTCTGCACTGGGAATCATCCCCTTTCAGGCTCAACTATTCAATATGAAAACAACCAGAATTCAGATTATGTCTGTGGGAGAAAAAAATCCCTCTTATCCTGTAGTTCTTGTTCAAGAAAATAATACACTCAAATGGAAGAAAGCACGTACCTAATCCTTGTGTTTGTATTCTTGCTTCATGGATAAGGAAAGTTTCTATTAAGGTATCAGTTAGTGTGCAAAACTTAATAATGTGAGTATTCATCAGTTGTATGAACATACATGTGAAGAGCTATCACAGGTCAGTTCATAGGCAGGACCTTGCAAAACTGCTGTATTCCTGTAGAAACTTCTGCCTTAATGAGCACATTCTCCTTCCCCTAAGACAGTTGCTTGGCTGTCCTGGAGCAGCAAAGTGCCAATGAATGCAAAGTGAAATGTGCCCTGAGTTCCTAAAGGCATTTCAGGACATAGAGCTGGGCAGAGAAGGATATAGGCTGCCTGTCTCCCAAGGACCTTTATAAAGCACTAAGTATAAGAACACAGTTTTTACAGAAGAAGCCAGATGGAGACAGCACCAGACATTTAAGTTATGTTAAAATAAGTAGGTGAAAAAGGAAAACAAATTCATTGGTGATGTGGAAGCATTTAATAATTAGCAGATCTAAGCATGCCAGAGAGATATAAAATTACCATTCTTTATGCCACAACTGAAACAAACAATAAGATCCTTTCACCATTGTCCTAAGAAGAAGTGTGCTTTTGCTTTTGAGGCTGAAGAGTTTTCTTCACATTATGAAAGAAAAAGAAAGAGGAAGGTTAATGACTCAATGTCTGTTAAAGAATGGCTGAGAGAGGAAGGAAGATTTAATTAATGTAGCAAGGTCTGAGTTTTCAGAAAAGAGTTGCAGAACCTTTGATCCCATCAGGAAATACAAAACTCATTTTCGGCTAAGCTCAAGCACTTGAAATAAGTAAGAGCTTAATTCAACAGCAGGCAAATAATGAACATAATTACAGGGACAGAATCAGGATCAATGAAAGCCTAGCCTCAAGTATACCACATTAGGTGACCCTGGAGTCAGGATTGAGCAAACTCACGTATCTGCCTGCACTGCCTCACCTTATCAGTGCTGGAGCCTGGATACTGATGTGATTGCTGACGCCATACAGGTACTTCTGGAAGGTGTGGGTGACACACAGCTCAGGTTTCCTGGCATCACACAAAACAGCATCTGCCTAGGAACCAGCATTTGGCACATTGTGGGGAAAAATTTCTCCCCCCAAAATCAAATACTACCATCTGTAGACTCCATTGGAAGATTTTTTCTTGACTGCTGATGATGGGTTCATCCACCTCAGGAGACATTTAAAGGCCTTATGGAAATACAAAAGGCCACTGAACCCTGAGGATGACGCCAATACATCATCAAGGGAAAGATGAAATCTACCTGCAACATCACTTTAACTACAAACCTCTGTTTGTCCATTTTGTATAATTTTTTTACCAAATCATTTTATTTATAAGTGAACTTGCATTGTCTGATATTTCAACAGTGTTTTCTGGTGTAAATGAAGCCATTCATTTTCCAAGAAGAAAAACTAGGTACATAGCAACTACCGAGGGCTCTAATAAGTCAGTACGGCTTTCAACTTGTTGCTAAGAGTCTGCTGCTTACAATTACCTTCTTCCTCAATTGAAACCAGAAACAAGAAAGCCTGAGGGAAAAGGCAGGAGCTCTTGTCCCTTCATCTTTTAAAAAGTGTGGATCTATCTGTTTTATCATGAAATTCTTAAAAAATGCTTGTGAAGATTTTTTTTCCCTTAAAGTTTTGCAACACCCCATCTGTTAAAGACACTTCCCCTCATTAAGACTATTTACATGCAAAGTTTTAGACTGCAGCTGCTTTTGTCATGACACCATCAAAATATTTGGAATTATTTATTTTTTTTAAATGGGAGAAAATGTATTTTCCATTTGTACTTGGCATTGCATTGCTAAGAATCTCTTCTGGTAAAAATCATTCTGAATTTGCTGTGGTGGCACTAGAATAGCTAACAAAACTTGGACCAGCATTGTACCCCTAATTATGTTAATATGTTTCAGAATCCTTTTATGAACTGAATAATGACCATTCCTTTTGTCTGACTAGGAAGGAGAAGAACTTTGTCTATACATTTGCCTTCCCAGTCTTAAGCTCCTTACTAACTCTGTGCTCTTTCACATAGGTTACAAACCTTAGAATTTATTTCTAAGGCTGTTTTCAGGCTTAAAAATGTTTGTACTCTATATATTAAGGGAAATCATGTTTTTATTAATTATTTCTAAATTATACCAAATGAAAGATTTGAAAATCAATACTGACTGGTTTTAAGACTTGACTATCCTATATAGTTTATCCATGGTTAGATTGGTAAACTGAGCTGCCGTGCATGATGATAGCAGATATATCTCTGTTATGTTGACGCAATAGGTCTTCTTTTGTACAAAAGAAAATTAATTATTGCTAGCAATCTGCTTATAAGATTAAGAGAGGGAGAGAACAAGGTATAATGCATTTCATAACAATATTTAGGAAGAAAAGTAAAATTTTAAATGATATCTACTTGGTACAGCATTTGAAATGGGTGTTAGAGCTGGAAATAAATTTCGATGTGTCTTCTGCACAGTTAGATGTGTCTTTTGATAGGAAAAGATTCAGATTTGTCAACCTGGACAAGGAGCAGTGAAAATATAACTCAGAGAGAGAAAGATGCATGTGGTCTGAAGCTTTCTGAAGCTCAGAAAAAGGGAAAGATGGGGCAGGAAAGTCATGGATAAGGCATAGACACATGGACACAATCTGTGCTTCTTTGTTGGAGACCACAGACCACAGAACATAAAGCCGCTCAGAAAAGACCTGATAAGAGATGATAATACTTCCCCTGCATCCCAACACTGCTGAAAGGATGACTGCATCATTGTAATATGCCAGACATGGCAATGTTTTATGTATTGTGCAACTACAAAGTGCAGTGAGAGAGAAAGATGAGTTCTCACCAGCTCAGTCAATGCATGTGCTAAGTAACTCAAGGTCATGATGTAGCCCAAGAGTTTATTTAATAATTAAATAAACAAAAGTATTTTAATTTTACTGCATACCTATTACTTCTTCCTCTGCCTGGGTTCCTAAGCAAATGACGTCCAAATATACATCATTCTGTATATCCTAAAGCCTATCTCACTCCAGCYGTGTAACTGCAAAAAAATACAGAGAAAGCTGTCAACAGAATGAGAAATGCAGGGCATTTTCTTTCAATTTAAAGAACAAGATTAAGGTGTTACTATTTCTTGAAATTTAACAAAATTGACAATGTAAATACAAAACTGTTTTCAGGGACTGTTGTTCTTGTTTAGGCAGCTTTCACTGTAAGAAAAACCCCCAAAAACAAAGCAAACCACCCAACCAACCAACCAAAAAACCAAAATGGGTTGAGAAGAGGCAATTTTGGTGGCCAAGAAAACTTTAAATGAAATTTGGTGTCAGTTATGACTCTTAGAAAAGACAAAATGAAATACAGCCTACAAGTAAAGAATTCCAAAAATTTGGCTGTTTTAGACAAAGAATGGAAACAGATATTGTGGTTTTCTACTTAGGATATGTACTCCAAAATCTGAAAAATGGGTGCTAAACTGCTGAATAACGGAAAATTCCTAGAATAGAATACCACAAATGACAAACATCAGTCCAATCCCTCCAGTAACGAGCTCGTGGGAAAATAGCTGCCCCTACACCACTTAGGGTCCTTTTCTGCTTCACTTACCTGCTATAAAGAGGTAACAAACTGCAAAACACCAGACTCATTTAATTTCTTAATTTTGGACAGACTTTGGACAGCCAGAATGAACACATACACCTCTTATTTAAAAACATAGATTCATTAACAACCTCAAGCCTAAACTGACAAAATTATGCCAACCTCCTTATACAAAGGACTTTTACAAAACATTTGCATAGCTCAGCAGCAGATATAATTTTGGTCAGGGATGCCAATGCCTGACAGAAATAAATACAAGCACGAAAAGAATAAATTTAAATTTCTAGCCAAATATAGAAAAAATGATATTGCTTGGGAGGCAATAGCAGTTTGAGCTTGAAGGCAAACGGTTTGAATTGCCAAGTTAATGCACAACCAGAAGACTGTTAAAACTTGTTATCAATGTTAACAGTGTTAGGAAGAGTCTGTCTTTGGCCAAGTCACATGTATATCTCCATGTTGGACTACTGCAACAATTTTCCATCAAATTGAGGGAGGAGAGAGTGAAGAGGATTCAGCTTTCCTTAAAAAAAATATAGAAATGGGAGCAGAAGAAAAGAAGGAGGGATCCCATTTCATCCTAGACTGAGATACAGTTTTTGTCCTGAGCTCTGAACCCCTTTCTTTTAATGGCCAGTCAGCTCACTGTAGGTGAGCACTGTTGATGGAGGAATGTTCCCAGTAAAGTCAGTGAAGCCAGCTTTTTGCCTTAAAATTCCCAATACAAGCCAGAAAATTTAGATTTTGTCACATATAAACATCAACAAAATTGAAACCCTGACAGAAAATTTGAAATGATTCTCCAAATATCTTTCCATCTTTCTTCTGGTACATTAAACAGTTGAAAGCTGTAGTTTATAGAAAAAAAWAATCTTACTTTTATTTTTCACCATTCAGATACAAAGCAAGAGAAAGAGAGAAACGATGGTGCAGTTCACACACAATATACTGAAATAAGGATAAAATATGGTTTTGGAATTAAAACTGGGACATTTGAGAGCTTTACTTGGTGTCTATGTTTTTGACCAGGTGAGTATTTCCAAATCAATTTATCATTTCAACCTCAATTTTCCTGCTCAAATACCTAGATTACTAATAAAGTGTCTGAAAGAGGTATCATCAGATATAGTTTAAATTGGCTAGTATTTTGGTCAGTCCAGACATCTATTTTGATTGAAATTAATCTCTTAAACTTTCTATACTGATTATCTGTGGGAATTAAGTGGTTCAAATACCATCCATATTTTATTCAGCTCTTTGAATTGCATGAGAGAAATGCAAGGGTTATGTAGGTTAATATTTTCAAATGCAGTTTTCTTAAACACCAAAAGCACCTTTAAAATATTTTTAATGAAAAGAGATGCATATACCTGAAAAATCCCATACTTGGTCTGGCTATGGTGTTGTGTTGGCATAATTTAGGGTTAGGTTGAATTAGAATGGCCTGCCCAGGGAGTTGGTCAAGAAACAACTGGATGTGGCACTTAGTGCTATGGCTAAGTTGACAGAGTAGTCATTGATCAAAGGTTGGACTTCATGATCTTAGAGGTCTTTTCCAGTCTAGATGATTCTATGATTTTATTAATTCCTCCTGAGGGACAATTTCCTTAGGGAAAGGAAGATGGGACAACTCATCTTCTCTAGTTTTGCTGTTGTCCTGAAAGGACAACAAAGGAAAAGATTTCCTAAACTTTCACCAAAGAAGTCCCAGTATAGGAAAAATAGGGCAGTGTTATAAAAATTAGATTTCTTGGGAGCCTTTATTTATTTCAATCTTCAGGAAGTAAGTGCATGTTCTTTCAAGAATTCATTAACCTATAAAATTTTCTTCTTCCTGCTTCCTAAGCAGTCACTCCAGGGAGTGAAACACCTCATCAAAATAAAATTAGAAGTTAAAATTGCATCTATCAAAATCAAGATATCAAGGTATAGAGAGAATGGAGTGAGAGGACTTCAGCAGATGTCTATGGACATGTAAAACATGACCTCTTCAGGAAAGGCCTGAGAGTTCCCTATCCAGCAGCTCTGAGTTGGCAAAGCTGTCTGCAGCAGACAGTCAGGAGAGTTTCCAGGGTCTACAACTTTAGTTAGTAATTTTGCAGGAACTGTATAATGTTTTTAGTATGCCCCATTGCACTTTAATAGTCAGTCTATTGAACCTGAGGGTGACTCAGTAGAGAATTTGAAATAACTGCTTCCATCAGGAATGGACCTAGATGTATCTGTTGATTACCAATGGTTTTATTTTTACCCCTTGCATCACTTAGAATACCTATGTGAAAGTGCCATTGGCTATAAGAGCTCATTTATTATTCAAGCAAGCAATACTTTACCAGACATGACCTAAGGGCTTATTCTTCTGATGTGATCTATAACAAACAACACATTATCTTCTGCCATTACACTTAACAACCAAAGAAATGAGCTATAGATGACAACAAACTGACTCTGGAGAACATGTTGGAGATGAAAGTTAGTGGCTGTAAAACCACCATATTTCTGGTTTTAGAGTAAAGAATAAGGAAAAATAATTATTGAAGCACAATATGCTCCTTCCCCTATGAGAACATACACAATTTACTTGGAACAGAATAGCTGTAATGGTTGGGGCTTTTTCTGAAAATGAGATATGGGTAGACTTTGACAAAGTCAGCCCCATAATCCTGCTGTAAAAGGACTTTGAATAGGCAACTGAGTTAGCTCCCTGTGCGCCTGTGAACAACATGGCACAGAGGTAATTCAGAAGGCCAGAACAGAAGCATTCAGGCAAGAATCAGTATCTCTGGTTACATATACAAGAATGGAGAGCTGAGTTCAAGGTGATCAGCAGCTCTTTCTGCATCTCCTCAGCTGTTCACCTTTGCCTTTTCTCTCTCCCCTAGCACAGAAAGGTGTTTTGCCCAACAGGTCCAAAACAAAGCCATAGTTTCTCTGCTCTGTAAGATGTTGGCAGCCCTCAACTGCTGATTTTAAAGGGACGCAGATTTTTCAAGGGGTCTAATTCTGTTTAGAAATTCTTCTGCTGAAAAAGTGATGAATGTTTAGCAAATAGCAGGGTAAAGCTTTTCTTTCCTATTGATTTGCCAGGACATAAAATTCTCCCCATCAGTGACTCATGGTCATTGAGAGGCAAACCTACTTGTACCTTCCACAAGGCCAGCACATTCAGAAGTCACTCAAAACACAAGCAACTCTTACCTACCACTATTGTTCTCGGGGTAATCACCAGCATGGCAAATTACTGTATTGCAAGGCTCTGCCACAGCACACAAATATGCTTATGTCTGAAAGGACAGGAACTAGGAATTCAAAAAGGAACGTACAGGATTTTAACTTCTAATATTTAGTTAAAATTTGTCCCAAATCACGCATGAGGGTTTATTATTACATCAGACAGATGTTTAGTTGCCACAGAGAAAGAAGCTGTGGCCCTCATTTCAGCGCCTAGCAAGCCAGTTCTTACATGCCAGTATCCATCCTTAGAGGAGGAGGCAATTATGGTGCTGTCTCAGTAGGAGCTAAAATGTGAATAGGCAAGGTGAGAAGATGAAAATGCTGCGCTCCAATGGCATAGAAAAGCAGACATGCTGCTACATGCTCCAGCTAAGCAGTGCTTGAAAGCCATAAATCTCATACTTTCAGTTTGAAGTACAAATAAATTCTTACTGAGGAAGTCTAAGAAATGACTGAATTTATATATGAGTTGATGTGCATATATATGGCTGAGTCCCAAACTTCCATCACAAACTTTCTAAATGCCCTTTGGTTACGATGATATTAAAAGTTATTGCTTGGCCCAGAGTGTTGACATTTATGACTATACTATAATGTTTCCTCTTGGGAGCAAAGGTAAAGCCAATGTGACCACTCTCCACCATTCTACCCCTCTAGACTGTAAAAAACCCTTGTTTCCTTGGACTGAGGCAGACCAGACATGCTTAGCTTAATAGCCCTGCTTTTGTTTATTAGCAATGTCTGCTCCAGGCAGGCACAGTAGCATCAAGACAGGGCTCATCCCGTGCCTGAGGCCATGACCACACTGACTCCAGCTGCCCTGCTGGCTTCCCCACCTCCCTGCAGTCTCACCCTGCCCAGGGCCATGGCACCATGGCCATCTTGGGAATCACAGAGTCATAGAATTATACAATAGTTTGGACTAGAAAGGACCCTTAAAGGTCGACTAGTCCAACCCCCTTGGAACAAGCAGGGACATCTTCAACTAGATCGTGTTGCTCACATCCCCATTCAACCTGACCTTGAATATTTTCAGCAATGGGACACCCACCACCTGTTTGTGCAACTTATTCTAGTGTTTTACAACCTCCATTGTAAAGCTTCTTCCTTATATCTTATCTAAATATACCCTCTTTTAGTTTAAAACCATTACTGGGTTTAATCCCAGCAGAGAGCTCTTCCTGCTCCTTTGTAATTTCTCCTTATGTCTAAGTGGCACCCAGGCACACAAAGACAATGAGGCACATGGGGGGATCATCTTGACCCCTAAATATATTGTCTAATAAAAACTTTCTATAAGTTGCCACTATGGTCCAACCTGTCAGTGCTAYCTATGATAACATTAAAAAAATACACTAAAAGCATTACTCCTACATGCACAAGATTCAGAGGCAACATTTTTCAGAAAATGGACCTTGCAGTTATCATTTCTAGAGACTCCACTATCAACTCTATAATTGCATAAATATTTCATATGAAATTTTGGTCTACTTTAGATGACAGAAAGTTTCATTACTTCTGCTACTTCTGATGGTACTGCACGGTTATTTTTCCTGTACAGAATTTGACTTTACTCCCTTACACTGTTTGAACAAAATAAGACTTCAATCTTACAGTCATAGATTTTGTAATAATTGTCCTTTTTTCGGAAGAAGAAAAATGGAAATATGAACAGGTGCTCCTTTGGGATACCAGAACTGCAGTCAGAAGAAAACCAACAATTTTTAGAAGAAAACAAATATATCATGGATAAAGGCTTTCTGTATATAAACAGTTTGATTAATAACACTGTTGATGTGTTCAGAGAAGTGTCATAGCAATTCTGCGTCAGAGATGATATATTACTAGTCAAAGTATGACTTCTACACAGGAAAGTCACCATYAGCCTCTAGACTGAAGACTTTCTCTTGGTCAAGGACAATTGGGTTAGACAACTAGACAAATTTGACATGCATAGGTCTGTGGGCACTGACAGAATGCATCCACAGTGCTGAAAGAGCTGGTGGACACAACAGTGAGGCTATTCATGAACATCTTTGAAGGGTTGCAGAGGTCAGGAGAGGTGCCCGAGGATTGGTAGAGAGCAAATGTCACCCTCATCTTCCAAAAGGGCAAGAAACAGGACCCAGGGAAGTACCAATCAACCAACCTCACCTCAACACCTGGAAAGGTGATGATGCACCTCATTCAACAGGTCGTCTCTATCCACAGGGATGACAAGMTGACCAAGAGTAGCCAGCCTGGATTCACTAAATCATGCTTTGACAACCTGATTGCCTTCTGTGTTCACTGCCTGAATGAATGAGGGAAGAGCAGTGGATTCTGTCTATCTTGGCTTTAGTAAGGCTTTCARCACTGTCTCATAGCATCTGTGAGAGTTTGGAACAACTAATGCCTCGAGACATTTTGGAATGCATGCGTGAGGAAAGGCCCTAGCCCATGTGAGGCAGTGCCCTACCCCACCCCCCTAGAGCCTGTATCCCAGCCCTGCAGCTACCAATCATGGCACACCAGAGGTAATGGTCCACACCTGCCCCTGGAGCCTCTAACCCAGCACCTGAGTGGACAAAGAACCAGAAATCCCACCTGGGGCAAGGGCCCAAGAAGGCAAAGGGCTATTTAAGGCCGAACACAAGGTTGTTGTATTGTCTGGACCCAATCTCTTGGAGTTTTTATTATCCTTGGGACCCAGAAGTGGGTAGGCATATATGTGCTTTTCTAAATCTTTTCTGTCTTTCTCTCTTTCTTCTTCTAACTTGCATTTGGAATTCTTGAGTAACTTGAAATCAAATAGGCTTGAAATTTGCTAAGTTGAATGGGCTAAGTTAATACTTTGAGAAGCGTTTTATGTTGCTTGAATTTTTTTCTAAGCCCTTTGCAAAAGTTCTCTAATTTTCTAAAGTTGCTGGTAAAGTATTTTTTGCTGTTTTGACTTCTTCAGAGTATCTTGTCATTATTTCTCCTGTGCATCCAACTCAGAGTACATGAAAAACCATAAGCCCTGTTAAAAACCTCATTGATCAAGTTGTTTGGAGCCTTACAGCATCCTCATGGGTGAATTGAGGAAGTGAGGACTGGCTGAGTGGACAGTGAGGTGGATTGAGAACTATCTGAATGGCAGATCCTAGACAAAAGGTCTAGCTGGAAGCTTGTCACTAGTGGTACACCTGAGGGTTCAATACTGGGCCCAATATTGTATAACTTATCCTTCAGTGACTTGGATACATGGGCAGATGGCTCTTCCGTAAGTGAGCTGGGAGGAGTGACAAACACACCAGGGACCATGACAGGCTGGAGAGAGAATTGTCTGAAGTTCTGTGACTGCTGCACTTAACCTTGAACTCTGTTGCTGTAGTGTTTCCCTTTTCCTACCCCTCTTTTTTACAGTTTGAAATTTGTATCTTTATAACAGAAAAAAAATCCCCAAACAACTAGTTGAGTGAATAATGTCACAGATAATGGCCATCTACTGCCATGGAGAGGACACCCACCAATGTATGTGGGCAGCTCTGCTCCCTCTGAGGAGCACCAAATATATTGTGAACTTGAAAGGCTATGTAATTTTGCTGTAGTTAAATCTAGTGTCTAATTTTAAAGGAAGTTTTTTCATCAGATTCTTGAGGCTCTGTGATTTAAACTGTGCATCTATTATACCCTCTTAATGCTGGGTGAGCATGTTCTGTCTTATGGAGCACTTTGAAAGTCGTTCAGCTCTTCAAAATAGGAAGAACAGAAATCAAACTATGATAAAACAATTTTTTAGACTCCATGAAATTGTATAGATGGATTTTCTTTTACTTATTGCTAGGATTTGCTGTCAAAGCTATTTTTTCATGAGGGTCTTTTTTTATGATACTGATTACGTCATCTCTGGAAAAGCTGCCTGAGGTAAAATAGTTTTGTATTAAAATATAATGATTCAAGTTCCTAACTGATGACTGATGAAGTTAAGAAGAAAAAGAAAAAAGCGTAGAAGTAAAAACAAAATTTAAAAAAATTAAAATGTAGCAGTAAAGATACTGCTTCTGCCAATACACAGAAAGCAGCTGGAGTGTGGCATGTTTGGAGCTGGATCACCAGCAGAGCACAAATTGTACATCTGTGCAGATCAGAGAGCCAAATGTTGTGTTTAAAGCATGCTAATTAACCAGACCATTCCCGGAATACGGAGAAAGAAATTGCCCAAAGTGATTGCAAAATATTTTTTTTTTTCATCTATCCATTCAGCTAAGCAGTTCACATGCCAATAAACTTTAAGCATTTTGAAAGAATGTGGATAACTTGTCCAATTGTTGAAAGATCTGAAGATATTTCTCAAGTACTTGTAACTATCCTGAGTGTTTCTTTTTAGCTTATGGCATTGCCTTTTCCCAGTTACAGAGGGTGGATACTAAATATTAAACTGATGAAATTTACTGATGGTTCTGCAGTAGACCAGAATAATTTACATTGGCAGAAACATGTTAAAGTTACTGATTAAAAGAGTTGCCTCCAAGGCAACTTTTCCAGGATAGTTGAAAAACTTAGCTGTCAAAATTCTTCAAAATGGTGGTGCAGCAATCCACTCCCTTCAAAATTTTGCCAGTGGAACATGGTAAACCATAAAAGCATTTTCAATTGAGAATGTCCAAACTGCTTTCTAATGAAATAAGATGAGCAAGCCTCAAAATATTTGCTTTAGGACCATTTAAGCAGTGAAAAGTGTTCATGTTTGTTCCAATGTTTCAGAATTATAAGAATGGGATGCACATGACACAATCAGTGCATGTCATACAAGACATCTTGTAAAGCCATAAATAAGCTTGAAATAATCTTGCGCTGCCAGAAATATTTCTCTTGAGGTTTCAGCCCCTTCACTCAAAAATCAAATTTTTTCTGATGTTTTAATAAAAGTGTATGCTACACATGGTATTTTTAACATCTACCAAATGCATAAATACTTCTGTTATATAAGTGATTTAGCTTTGACAATATTTAAATAAAATTGTCCGACCTGGGAGGGAGAAACTACTCCTTTTCAGAATGATTTTATTTTAGGGAACGATTGCCTGGACCATTTCTCAAAAGTATGGATTAAGATTGTTCCACAGTTAATTCACTCCCCAGTTGTGACCATCAACAGCTGCCAGTCGGTTTCATACATCTTCATTTCAAATCTTAAAGTCAAAGTGTAGACCATCCTGGAAAGCAGTGCCAGACCCTGACACTTTTTCAGGACCAGTGCTTTCTAACAAACATCCATAGCTAAATATAAAACAGCTCTAATACAGAAGTATGCAGCCACATTTAGTTTTACTCAGACAAAAACAAAAGTGCATTTATAGCCGAATGATTTGTCTATTTGCCTATCCCAAAGGTTTGCGTGCTTTGGACAGGATAGATAACAAGAACAATTTCTTTCCTTGGGGAGGTGGGAAGATACATTGTCAGAGGAGATTTGTTTTTGGTAATTAGAATACTAACCACAAACATATCTATACAATCAGCTTCTGTCTAGTTAATTTACATCTAATCAAATGCAACATGAATTCCAAGTACAAAGGAATTGATCTTATTGTCAGAACTTTTCATAAATCGGGACATTTGCAATTGCCCTGGCAATTAACAACTAAAATTGTATGAATGCCAGCTCCTAGACAGTATAAACTAACATAGCCCAGTTAATTTAAATATGGCAATATTAATTTATGCTAGCGCAGGTCTTGACCTCACATAGAGTTAAAAAACTGTGAGCAACTATGGATAAAAAGTAAAATGTATAAGCCACTATGGTGACTCATATCCAGCTTCAGGTAATGCAATATCAGCCATGTTTACTAACCCATGGAAGTAAGATATAAATGCTTGCTGTGTCCTCTTCCTCCATATATGACAGTGTAAGCTGTCCATGACAACTTAAGTACATCTTGCACAAAGGCTACACCATTAGTATGCTTGTCCATAGCCACAAAGCCCACAAAACCTGTCCTACATCACATCTATTCATGTATGTGCAGTGCATACTGAGCACATGTTGTGTGTAGACCAAAAAGAAAATTTTCAGCATCAAAAAAGCCGCTAACCAAGTCCTCACAAAGGCTCAGGAATGGCTGTTGAAATAAAACGGGTCTTATGACATGGCATCATCAAGACAGGAGCTAAAACTAGATAAATACTTGCGTGCCAAGGAGCTTTTCCTCTGGAGCTTTTACCCTGTGCAGAGGTGCTACTGCTGTGAAGGTTTCAGGTTATGGTGCTCACAGAATGTGGTTTTCCAGGAAGCAGGAAGCCTTTCAAACAGTGCAACTGAGAGAAGGAGATTTCTCAAAGTTTTCATATCGGCAGTCTTTGTTTCTGCTTAGCTCAGGAAAATGCTTGCTTCAAAAAAGCCAGCCAGATGAACCAAGATTTTTTCCTGAAAAACAAGTGAGATATTTTCTCAGGTCTTTATCTGATATGCCTTTTTATCTAAAGKGCTTCAGGAATGTTGTTTCAAATCCACCATCTGCACATCCCTTTGTACGAACAAAGTCTAGTATCTTCTTCTACAGGCCAGGCTTCATGCAGGACTAAAGCCTCCAATAGCCTAATGCAAAGTGGCATTCATGATGCCTGCATGGATATGACACTTATGACACCAGCTGCAGAGCAGGAGCACTGCTCAGGACTTTGAGCTCCAGTCCTGTTGAGGTGAGATGTCACTGGGAAAATGTAGCTTAATGAAAAAAATAAAAAAATTAAATCACGTCTGCTTACTTGAATTAGCTGAGAGATAAAGCTTCAACTTGAGGAATGTCAGAATGCCTCCAGATTCATATTTTTCTGGAATTTTCATTATAATATTTTTGTCCTGATTTGAGGAAAAAACCAAATGTTAAAATACACAAGTTTCCTATGGGATAAGAGTTCCAAATTTAGCTCTGCTGCAGGAGACATAAAAGTAAGTTGTCAAAATCCAGAAAGATATGTGTTTTCCATATGTACTCATACTTCTGTACTCCTGACTTCTCTAAACAGATTTTCCTACCCTAAACAGTAGGAAACAAACTTTCCTTTTCAGTCTTTATGTAGATCTGTGTGCTTGGTGTTGGTGTACACAGGTTTCTCAGACTCAAGGAAAAAAGTTTAAAAATGGTTTGTTCATCATAGTAAGTTAAAAGAGACATACCTGGTGACTCCAAGCTGCATGCTAGAGATCTGTAATTATCAGAGTTGAACATCAAACCAGCAAGGAGGCTTGAGAGAAGGATTCCAGGCAGTTCTTCTTTGCAGGTTCCAGCGCCTTTCTCCTAAGCCATTTGTATTGCTTCTTCCCAATTACCTCTGATCATGTGGGTGCTACCTCTGCTGCATCCTTGAGAAGAGCTATTTCTTGTTTATCCCAGGACTCCTCCACTTTCAGGCATCATGGAAGTGCTGATAATTAAACTGCTGTCAACCAATTATGGTTGCAGATAATTTCTCAGTTTAGAACCTTTGTATTTCCAGCATTAATAAGGAGACATACAAGAGAACCAAGGATAAGCTGAAATAGTCCTTCAGTTACCCCAAAAGTCTCTGTTGATTCAAAGGTAGAATATTGGGGCACAAATAAGCACTACCCAAAGCTGTTCCCTATTCCCAGTTAGGGCCTTATTCTCTTCAGGGCGTGCATGAGGGCATGTGGATGAGAATTAACTTCATTCTAGTCAATTAATTTAAATGGCTGCAAAATTCATACTACAGAAAGGGAAAGCCAAAGCTCTTTTATTGATGAGACACTGCCCAGGATGCTGTACCACAGACTGTAATAGTTCTCATACCTTTGGTACATTTGCTTACTACCAGCACACCCAAAACAGTATGAGTTTGAGGTTATCACACTGTGCTTTCCCCTGCCAAATCTGACTTAACAAGCTTCTGATGAAATGCTAAATTCATCAGTTATAAAGTATTCTCCTTCCACACAGATGCTTGGGAGCTATTTCAGTTGCAATGTTTTCCTTCTAAAACCTCATTCCCCAAGTGAGAAAACCATTTGCCCAGGAAGGTTTGGAGCAGAGAAAATCTCATGGATGCGTGCTATAATTTCCCAAGCAGAACATAAACCAGTAGAAATGTCCACACTTTTTTTTTTTTGCTAATAACATTCAGCAATAAAATTTCCATAAACTGAATGAAATAAACTTCTGTGTGGAGCTAGCCTCCAGGTTTAGGCATTTACATTTCACAGTCAGTAAATACTGTGTCAGTCCCAATCAACCTGGCATCTTCCATGATCAATAAACTTGTGATGTTTTAAACAGTGGTGTCTGTGATGCCTGCTGTGTGGCCAGCATATGAACCAGTCCTTCACCATCTCTTCTGTTTTATGTTTTTTTTTAACCCAGTTTAAACAATTAGAACACTACATTAGGTATATATTATGCTGCCATCTGAACACCTGCATCGGGCCCCACAAAGACAGATAGAAGGGACAGTTTGCTGAGSTGCCAGGCTGTGACAGACACTGCTATCTCCCTTCTTTGCCAGGTCAGGAGTCYTCAGACTGTGAAGTAAGTCCCAGCATGTGATGCTCAGTAACCAGAGAGTCAGACACTTAGGCTTGTTCATAAAACAAGGATATAGTTAGACTTTTTATTTCTTGTTGACYGGTTTACTAAACATTAGAATAATTAAGCATTCTCTACAGGTGACTGCATTATACTTGCAATGTTACAGTGCAATTGAGGTCTTCCAATTCTGATTCAAAATATGGGAAATAGAATCAAGACCCTTTACAAGTGGAGTGGATTTTTACTGTGAGCTGAAACAGGAGTAAAAGGACATTCTGCATCAAAGGAAACTTATTTATAGAAGCATTTTATGTGGCCCATTAGTTAGTCAAATATCAGCCAAATGCCACCATTTCCCCAAAGCAAAATATATGTGTTCACCATTGTTAAACCAAATCAGCCAACAATCAAGACTAAAATCAAGTGATAAGTGATAAGCAATTCTACTTCAGTTTCCAACCGTGTGGCAGTATATGAGGACAAATAAGTCATCATGACATACCAAAGAACTGTGGTCAAATAATTTTTTTTGCAAAGCAGAGGACATGAAATTRAGAAGATTGCCAAGTACCCTCCTAGATATGTACATGATGGTGTGATAGTTAATTCTATGACCTCAGAAATGCATTTATAAACATGCATGCATTCATATATACTACTCACACATAAGGGCTTACCAATTGGCAATTTATGCAAAGGACAAATAAGCAGTTCACTTTGTCCAGGTTTTTAGATAAGTACATTTTTATTTCCTCCTTCTTGTTTGAAAAYGACAAAATTTTTCTTCTAAAAATTCTTAGTTTTAAAAATCAGACAGATAACATTTTTAAGAACAGAAGCATTCTTCTGAAAGTTTKGCTCATTGTTTATTGAAATTTCATTCCACGTATTCTTTCTTTCTGAAAATATGAAAGGCACCTACTGTTATTTAGGCAAGGTAAACCAATATAAAATTCTTTTTATTTTCATCAAAACTGCTCAATGGACAAATGAAAAGTTGTAACCTTATTGTGCAACATAGATTAGAATAGTTTAATAAAAGACAGATACCTGTGCCTTTTATAAAAGTATTAAAAACTTGTAACATTTTGCTGAATTTTTTCCAAATTTCTTAATGTTCAAAATTGGCTGGAGAAAAAAAGGATGATGAGTACAGACTTCTATTAGATTTCTAAAATATGTACCATTTTTCTTGGTTGAATGTTTTATGAAATAAATTTTAAAATATATAAAATAAGAACTGCTTGCCACCTACAGCATCTTCATAATTCCACTATATTTTAAATCTATTTTAAATTGCAGACTTAAATTTTAATCTGCAGATGGTAGCATGTTGCCAAGTTAACTATCACACAAAGGAATAAATRGTAGCTTATCATGTATGATGCCCAACTTGGCCATTGCAACCACAAATACATATAAGTATTTTAGAAAAGTAACTTYATTTCTTTATCTGGAATCAGTAGCTCCTGAACTTCACAAGTCTTTCATATTTTACTTTAAGTTAATAATCATGGAATTATTCTTTAAAACCATCTAGTCCAATGCCCCTGYGACAGAGAGGGACAGAGTCTGCTCAGTTGTCACAAAAGAACATTACAATTGTAAGAGGAAAGTGTCTCAATAATAATATATCTATTTACTGAGAGCGTATCTCTTCAAATCATTAGTCATTCTTCCAGACTTGAAGAGTAACTCTGTTCGTTTCAGGTATAAAAATGTGAAAATCACAGATAGAAAGTGCCCACAAGGTTGTCTAGACTATCCCCTTGAAAAAACAAGATTTAATTTTATTCCACTTGCTATCTGGTGTCTAGTAAAGTGCAATTCTTCAGCAATAATTGCAGGTCTTCAGCTGTACGTGTGGAAGAACCATGCACTTCATTCYACTATATGATGTATTTGCAGCCTTTTTTTCCTCTAATTTGATCCCTTTTAACAAACTAAAAAGAAAACTTTCCAGGTAATGTTTAGAGGTCTCCTCAGTTATATGGGCTATTTTCKAAATATCTTCTTAGTCATGACAGAACAGATTTAACTTTTTCACAAAAATATTATTTTTCAGATTTTCACTTGTAACCACTGTTTTTAAATTTCTTTAGGCACCCTCAATCAGTTCCACTAAATCCATTAAATAAAACACCAAGGACCTGATACAGAATAATTTCTACATGTTTATCTATGATTTTCAGTTGCATTCCAATCAACAGAKCCTGACTAAGATGAGAACAGAAAACATAAAAAATAAAAAACTTTAGGTATATTTACTCCTGCTTGTGCCTGTTTAGCTGATCAACTTTGTATGCTAATACACCATCTTTATCATGAAACAATATTTTCAAGTGAAAACAAAATTCTTGTGGAAAAATGCATTATCTGTGAGAACTGGTATTTTCACTGGGACAAGATTACATTTTTAGAAGGAAAGAGAATTTGTTTTGTATATGGGGAAATGTTTTAAAAACCTGTTTTAATTAAAAATTTTCAGAGTGAGGGTTTAATCATCATGAGGGAAAATGGCTTTCCCCTGTCTTCCCTTGTGACTTATCTTAATGAATGTCCGTTTCTTGCAGAGATATAACCTGGACAAAAAGACTCTCAAAGGATAAGTGCACCAGGTGGTAAAACTGCTATTACACATCCCCCTGCCATTTATAAAAGAGCTTCTTCCTTCCAGTTATTTTTGCAGCAACTGATACTTTAAAGTTGCTACTGTTGATTTTTGCCGCCAGGGTGGTGAGGCACTGGAACACATTGCCCAGAGAAGTTTTGGATGTGCCAACCCTATCAGCGTTCAAGGGCCAGGCTGGACAGGGCTCTGAGCAACCTAGTATWGTAGAAGGTGTCCATGCCCAAGGCAGGGGGGATGGAACTAGAGGATTTTTAAGGTCTCTTCCAAAGCAAACTATTTTATGATTATATGATTAAACTCTTCAATTTGTCACGTTCTATAGACTGAAATTACTTATCAGGCTTTAGTTCAGTGAAGACTCTCTTGCCTATCTCCCAGCTAGCTCACAAACTTGATAAATCCTGCCAAATGTTGTGTCACAGAGTCTGGTAATCATTTAGCCTAATCAACTGGCACTGCAACATCATAAGTAATCAGAGCTTTCTTCTTCAAATAAAAAGTACTATCTCTCARCATGGTCTCCATCTTCTCTTTCTTCTTTCTCATTTGGCAGAAAAATAATCTATGAGAAGATCATCTCTGTCCTTTGAGCTGATCTGTTTTCCACATCTCTACTCCTTGATGTGATGTTTCATGATTTAAAAAAAAAGAAATGAGATTTTATTTTCATCTGTGTTATCATGATATAAATAAATTTGTAAAATTAGACAGTTTGGTTAAACAATCATTCATTCCCCATCCTACATTGTATTGAAAATTTTATAGCCTTGTTCTCGTGAAATTTCTGAGATTTAGTTTGTGTTTGTGAAGGTAGAATTATTTGTTTTTCTTTGTATCACAATTTTTAAGGGGATGTTTTCCTGAGTCCCATTTTAAGGTTGCCCAAGGGTTTGTCATATTGTCCTGAGCAGCAGAAAGCTTTCTAAATCTCTTTGGTCACTATCCTAATATTCCTCTGAAATCCTATGGGAACCTATTTTATTTTCCTTCACTGGGATTTGGGAAAGCTGTCATTTACAAGCCAGTGACAGATGAGTCTGTTCTTTTTTCAGGGGCTGACAAATACAATTCTGACTGGAATATACCAATCACAGATTCCCYAGTGTTACTTTGATTTAACTGGAGAGTTGAAAAATGTTGGCATCAGCTCTGAAGTGCCTGTTTTCCTACTGAGCAGCTGTATGCATTGTAAAAGGCCAATTCAGTTGAAGAGATATTACAATGAAAGTAAATCTGAGCAGACACCTCTTTCCTTCAAACTCCTGCTATTACTTTCCACTTTCTACACAAAAAACAAGTTGTTAAAATTTATTCAATTATTTCACTGAAATCTTGCAAAGCATTTGTCACCAAAGCCTTTTAGAAAAGAGATTTTCTAGTACAACAAGGTATGTTCAGATATTCATTTCGTCTGACTCAGGCATTTCTGCCTTGACTTCCAGCTCAGCACCATAGATGGCACCATGGTGTCCCATCATGTATGTGTGAGACTCATTGCACATTTATTACATTTTATAACTGCAGAAGTTGCTGGCAACATGTGATAATGATCATTAATACCTAAATTTTTAGGACTCTCTTATGCAAATCCAGTTTAAAAAGCAAAGACCAGATTGACTCATCTAAGGGAAAAGCAGCTGGCAAAGGCAGAAAATGTACRACAAAACATGTGCTTTCATTTGTATAAGCACACAAAACCCATAAACACACCTGTAAGCAATTGCTTTTCATTATGACTGTTTATCATCTCTCTTTCCACTGGTTCTAGTGATACTTCTAATTGTGATAAAGTGGTTTGTTCATATGTCCCTGGCAGTAGAGATGACATTCTTCCCACCAAAATCAAATCTGACTTTTGCTACTCTTTTCACTAAATTAAAATAAGGTTCATGTTGTCTGGTCTGTCTCACACACGGCTTTAACACATGCAGATGTGATTTGAGAAATGCTAGTAGTCCTCTTCCTTAAAGAGACTCTCCTAATGATTTTAACTATAGGCAATTTTAGGGCTCACCATCAAAAACTGCAGCTATTGCTTGAAGCGGGGTGTAGAAAGTAATGTGCTGGAAATTCTTACCAACACTCAGCTTTAACTTTTGGATTACATGCAGAAAAAAAGGTAAAACTTCCACATTTACAAGTTTGGTTCAGTCTGAAAAAAAAATTAATTCCCCTTCAGCAGAGGTGAATAGATAATTCAGAAGCCATATAAAATCCAACCTGCCCAGACTGTCAGCTAACTGGAAATACAGGCATCCACTTTCTCTAGATTCTCCTTTCAGCACTTTAACTTTCAATTCCCCTAAGTTTCCTATGTGATTTATGAAAAGAGCTACCTGGTAATCTCAATGACAGCAACAAGTCAGAAATACACCACCTTCTGTATCAGTGGGAAGAGTTTTACATATATTGAAGAAAT
The DNA here is from genome assembly GCA_014549065.1 of Cardinalis cardinalis. Classification (NCBI taxonomy): domain Eukaryota; kingdom Metazoa; phylum Chordata; class Aves; order Passeriformes; family Cardinalidae; genus Cardinalis; species Cardinalis cardinalis. The sequence continues at coordinate 782,436 of JACDOX010000140.1, forward strand.
TTGCTTTTGGGAAAACCCTCCTGTTTCCCGGTGTTAGGAAGTCTGGCAGAGTATCCATAGTATTATTTTCATCAATATATGTACAGCACATAACCCAGTGCGGAAGATGCAGCAATGCACATGTACTGTGCATATGTTGTGTTATTGCCTTAAGAACTGCTCTTGGATTTTTAAAAAGAACGTTATGGTCACCTAAGTAGCTACATTTCCTGTTCATATTGAAGATAGAAGAGGCTTGGTTTAGCTGCTGATGATTTTGCTATTGTTTAACCCTGTTGACTTTGGAGGCAATACGTTCTGGGAGTGTAAACAGGACTCTCCAGATACGCTTTTGAAAAGTTGCGCTATTTCGTTACTAATGCYGAGATGTGAATCAGAAAGGCCAAAGGCTAGCTTTCAATATCCTAGTAAGACTGACTTTTGTAAGAGAAAAAAGTTACCTTTTTTACTTAATTTAATAAGTCCAGATTWTGTTGCAGCTATGAAGAGAAATGCATGAAGTCTATAATATCAGTGGTAAAGTGTGTGGCATTTACCATGTTCAGAATATCTCAGTACTTTAAAAAAGGTGATGCCAAGAGCTTTTATACCTTCTTGCTACCTTGGCAGCAATAGACTGTGACCATCTATGGCCCTTTGGAGTGATGTAGGACCYGCCATCTATGACAAGAGCTACTTCCACCAAAATACACCAGAAAATTTGCATAGCCATGTGTAATGGACCCTCTTGTAGCTGTTCCTTGTCCGAGGTCAGAACAGGGTTTCAGTCACCAAGGCATTGAAGGCAAGCACCCTTGAGATCATTACTTGAAACTGAAGAWCCCTTCTCAGCACCAACAGGCGGCCTATTCTTCCTCCCCTCTTACCTGCCAGTTCTGAAACCCTTGTCCTGGAGGAGACAATCTTCCCACTGAACACGAGTACTAACACAAGCACATAGGTCCAAAGAACAGTGAGAAAGCTCCCTGCTTTCCTTTCCAAGTTTGTGAGGCAGCAGCCCYTTCATCAAGTAACACCCCAAGTCACCAGGCATATGCCCAGGACCGAACTGAAAACCATGGCAGAACCCACTGTTCAGAGTGGAGGTGGTTCCTCAAACACAGACAAAGACAAAACCACGTTTTTCCTTGGCAAATGCTTTGTCTGGGAAAGAATAAGGAGTCTCAGTCCCTCACCCAAGCCTGTCCTGGCTGCAGGAATTGCTGCACTGGAATTGCCCAGTCTGCTTCATACTAGACCCAAAGTACAAACTATGTCAAAGTTGATGAAAGGCATTAGGAAAATGCACCTAAATCTTTTTGCTTTACAGACCAATTTAATAGTGCACAAGAAGGGCAAACTCCAAGGTCCTCTTCCATCCCTGAAAACCTTTGTATTATCCCAAGACCTTCCAAACATCACTGTGCATGACACAAGCACTATTGATATCTTTGCAGGTGATGCAGACTTTGTAAATGCATGTACCATCATTACGGGAAGAAAATTGAAGGTTCAGAGACAGGGAAATAGGAAATGCTGAGACCCTCATACATCCATAAAATTAGAATGAAATCCAGAATTCACTTTAGAAGATTTAACCAAATGAGAAAGAAGGTTTATTTATGTATTTTCAAGTGGGAAAAAAACATCATAATGGTTGCYCATAAAACATATCAAGTGACTCTGAAAAATAAAAAAAAAATACCATTACTTCAGCAGTTGCTGTATTCTTTGGGTATTTAATGTGAGAAAACTATATCTGTTTATCTAGAGTAAAATTGGCARGTTTTTAAATGAAATTTTGTCAAAAGCTTTCGTTAACCATAAAATATGAGAGTATAAGAACATATGCCATGCCTTCTGGGCACAATACTTATAGGAACATAAATCAGGAGTTCCTTCAGAGAAGCTGAAAAAKAATTCTGTACAAAAGAAGATCAAAGCCAGAGTGCTCCAAGCTGGTTGTGACGCAGGTGTGTGTGTTTGTGTTTGTGTGTGTCTTGTGTCTTGGCTCTTTCCTGATCTTATCATTTCAACAGACAGTTACTGAGAGCCTGTCTACTCAACAAAAAAAAGTATATTGCTAAAATGAAGAGGCCACACCTCATGAGCTTGGCATCTTCATGTCTCTTTTAACGATCTGGCTGTTTCCCACGCTGACTAAACAGGGCCCATGTGTTTAGCAGGTTGCTTTTCTACCAGTACTTCTAAGATTAGGTCTACTGAACTAAAACAGCATAGATGCTCACAACAGATCTTTGGCTTAAGACCCTTTCTTCACTCTCTCCCTCTTTGTTCTATAGAGAAATTATAACTGAATTATAACTAAAAGTGTTAAAAGTACTTAATGCCAAATCACCCTAATTTGAAAAACCCATTTTCTTTATGAATGGCTGAAATTCTCTYGAGGCATGCAGTGATAGAAAAAAAATATCACATTTTTGGTTTGTCATGAAGACTTGGGAGTAGAGTTTGGCTAAAGACTAGTCAAGATGAGCTAAGTCAAATACACTTTTGCACAGTAAASATAAAATAAAAAAGAGAATAGTGATTTCTTGCTGTTTGTTGCYGCTTGTTCACCCACCTTCCCGAATATCCTGTTTAGCAGGTCAGGACTTGTGTCAGATGGTTGTGTAGTATGAATTACAGTGCCATTCCTCACTGACCAGAGGGATAAAAGCAAATGGAATGGGCTRTATGAACAAATAGCTTTAGGAGACCTTAGAATATCCCAAAGGTATGGATACAGAGASCTGTGGAAGGGTTTGGGGAAAGCCATGCACAGCCCCCACTCTSTCCTGACCACTTAGGTAGAGAACTCGACATTTTTATAGGGAACAAGGTTAACCTCCTACTTTCTGGTCTTTCAGATCTCAGGCAACAAACATAAATGATWATTGGGAGAAAAAAGGAGTCAAACCACAGCTGAAACTTTCTCCTTCATGTAACATCTCTTTAAGCATTGTTTTTTTCCAGAGATATTACAGTGTTAGCCATGACTCCATATCTTCTTCCCATGAATATCCACTTGCATTGGCCATTAGCCACTTCTCCAAAAGAGCCTTCTTTGTGGCTACCAGATCAGAAACACAATCACTTCAAGATGTGAAGTGCRAACTCACAGGGTGGAACTGTGTCAGAAAACATCCTGTAACATCCTGTAGCAATAATGCTGTCCTGACAGGCTTTAAATAGAATTAAGTATTCTCTTCCCTCCAACAGTCAAACTCTAGCAGAAAAAACTGTCTCATGTGCACGAGCTAATTTGACAAAAATGTGACTCTTGGCTCAGGCTGGCTCTGGATCAAACCTGCCCTGGTAGGTGAGACAGTGAGGTACAGAGCTATTCGGTGTGGAAGCTCAGCCTGAGACAGAAGTTTGGCTACAAATATGGTGTCATTCAGACAAGGTGAAAACATTTTGACAGATGAGTTTTAGACCAGAAATCTCAATTTCTGTCAAAATAAAAACTCTCAAGGAAATGTGTTGATTTTTGAGGCATTTATCTGCAAGTGTCAAAATATTTGCATTTTTTTCTTTACATTTTGACAACATCAAAGTATTTCATTTAGATACAGTAATTTTATTTTTATTCCTTCAGCTAGTTTTATGACATTCATTTTGACACACCATAGTAAAATTAGTATTTACTATAGTGGATAATTTTATATTATTATATGTCAACATAATCATAAACTGCTGTCAAAACATTTTAATGTTTTCCAAGTCTTCGTTTCTCCAAGACTTTAAGACATTTGGTTTGCTTTAACTCATGATTAAATAAATGAGGAAATAACATAATTCCTCAGTGAAAAAGAATTCTTTTTTGTAAACTGCTCAAGATTCTGTAACTTTATTTTATAATGCTGCATTTCAAATAGTGTGTCTCACAATAAAATCCTCCTCTCTGCAAAAATTACTGGAAACGAGCSCTTATATTGACAGAAAGAAAGGAAAGTTGTGAAAAGATAACTCTTTAACAACGTTGTTTTTCTCTCACACATGAAAAGACCTTGAGTTTGAGGACAACTTAGTGGTGGACTAGAAAAATTCTGCATTTTAAAGAGACAGAWGAATACTAACTGAAGATTAACTTTGTTTCATTCTAGTTAGCTTAGARATAGCTGTAACAAGAGCTTTGAACTCTGAATCCCTACAGCCACTATTCCCATCTGTTTCTGAGGTGGGCTCAGTTGTCAAAGCTCATGAAGTGAAGTGTAAAAGTTTATAAAGGAAGACAAAAATATTGCAAATTAWTAAAAGAAGACATTTCTGATGACAAATTGTGGAATTTAAAGTTTTTGTTACTAAAAACCTTGTCTATTTTTCTACTTTTTATTTTATTTGTATACATGCAAAAGCAAATAGTTTTAAAAGTGTGGAGACATTCCTAACCCAATGACCTCTCTAAAAAGCTAAATTCTAGTGTTTTCCCCTATCCATAATTTGATAAGCCTTGAGAAGTTGGAGAAAAAGAGACAGATATTTTTCAGACTCTCAGTCACTGAAATAGGTAAYAATGTAGAGTTACACTAGCATCCCTGAAATTTTTGAACAAATAAAGAAAAAAGTGTAAGGGTGGTTTGAAGGTATAAGTTTAATTTATCTTTGATTTRTCATTCTTTCAATTTCCAGAAGTGAGGACAAGCATTTTAAGATAAAGTAACTCTTAAGGCAGAGTTGATGACATACTGTTCATCATGCAGGGGAAACAAAAAGAAAATGTTGCACATTCTTGAAAGATGATAGTAGCCCTTCTGTTTACACGTCATAGTCTTGGAGATGATATCTTACAAAATGGGAGGTAAACTCCAGCTAGTGCAGATGTTTTTTCTAAAGAGGAGAAAAATGTTGCAGGGGATTACACCCTGCAAGAAAGATGTTATGTAGGGTGTTATGTCCCCTTTAGATCCATCACACCCTTTTCTGTGTTCCTCACTTGGAACCAGGCTGATAACCTCGACCAGTTTGTAGCTGATGGGGCAAATGTCTGCTGTAAGTAACCTCTACTTGTCAGCTTTCACTATAAAAGATAAAGAAAAAAGAAGAGTTTAGTGACTTTTTCAGGCCTTGGGCCAGCATACWGACTATTCAAGGAATGTTTTACCATCCAGTAAAACCAGGACTAAAATGGACAAACTTTCCCACAGATTCTGCCAATGTGTTTGAATTCTGCCTGTAATAACAGTCCTGCTATTCCCAGTACCAGGCCTTTTGAGAGCAGACARTCTCAGCTCAGGCCAAGTTACGTAAAGAATAAAAATGTGTACTGACAAGTAAATTTTAAGTTCATTTCCCTTTTGTGTTTTTCTSAGATATCTACACAAACACTGCTAACCTCTCCAACAGCACAACAAAAGCATATGTCTTTAAAACAAATGAGAACTGCTTGCTACCAAGGAAAAGCAGTCTAATTAGGTAATAATATTTCAGTGTCATGCTGCTACAGGAAAACTAGCCAGTGTTCACACCCTGTGTGAGCAGGGTGCTAGTCTAAATGAGATTAAATAAGAGCTRTGGGGCAAAAATGGCCTATATTGTTCCATTAGAACAATAAATAGTGAATAAACCCTGAACAATAGTGAATAAACCACCTAATTTTTCATTTTCTGCTTTGATAATCCAGCAAGAGCTGTAATGTTTATTGACTGTCTCTTTTCTTGTTACCAGCATATTGCAGTGTTTCCTRGATGAAGTAAATTGCTATAAACTTAAGAAAAATATTGAAAAAAATTATTGCAAGGTTAAACTTTCTTGTTTGCATTCATAAGCTGGATTTTTTATTTTGTAATGGGGATTTGAGGTTGCCAGGAATTTCCAGACTGTGCCCTATCAGTTTTGTTTCAGTCTATCACCATGGCCTTCTTTCTGCATGTTTCATTATAAGAAAATATTTTTGCATGAAGAGATTACCAAGGAGAGAAAATAACATTGAAACAAGAGCGTAATGGGTGGTAGATGTGCTATTGGAATGCAGATCTGAGTTACTACAGCTTCAAAAAGGACACTTACATGTCATCCTCCTAGTTCTACACTTAGGAAATAGAAGGATAGACCTAAAAATAGGAACTCACTCAATGTCCTATACTTGTTTTACTACTGGAAAATAAAGGGGAAAAAATTAACCAGTGCTAACTAGAAGGGACTATTTCCACTATTCAATATGGACATCTCTTCCATTATCACCAGGATCCAACTGGCATCTCCTAGCCTTCTGACACTTTGTCCTGGCCTATCACCCTCCCTTAAGAGATGGATGCAGCCTCTTCACAACCATCTCTTCCTTTCCCTGCARAGAACTGTGATCTGCAAGTCTGAGCTGCAGTGAGCACTTCTGTGTGGGGAAAGGCTTGAGGCTGAAGGGCTTCTTCTGTTCCATGTGTATGCAGTCAAACTGGGGCTGGAACCTGTCTCTGGAGCTKGGGGAAAAGCACTTGGAACCTGAACTGTGGTTCAAAAAACCAGGGCACCCTGTGGCATGCTGTGGTCTCTTTCCCARACTGTCCTGTAGGCAGTGGCTCTTTTGGCACCAGAACACAGATTTGAGGGTCCTGTCTCCATCAAGCAAGTCCCCTGGCACACACAGATGTCTACCTCTTGCTTAGTTACAGCCACAGGTAGCATGTCATGAGGACTTTCCTGCTCCAATTCCCTGGGATACCTTGCTGGAGCTATAGGCAGACAAACATGGACTGAAGACTCGTGAAGGTCTTTAGAGCTGAAGCAGGTGACAAGCACAAGGTTTAGATGCTGTCAGGCTCTCTTTCATTTCCATTTGGGCCCTGTTTCCAATGCCCCTGGAGCAGGCCCAGCTTTTAGTGCTGCTTAACACACAGCAACACATAAAAAACTTAATTACTTTAACTACAGGCTATGAGAAAAGCAAACAGGATCAAGGATATACATATACCCAACTGTGGCCAAAACGTGCTCTGTGTTCGTCAATAGCGACGTGCTTTGGGACAGGTGAAGAAAGCAGTCTGGTCAGTGACTCATCCTGTCCAAAGCCTTTCCATCATATTAGAGTCTATTTTCTGTATTCCTTCTGCCCTGATGGAGGGGTTTTCTCCTGAGGTACATCCTGGGGTGGATCCTTTGAGACCCAGCCTTGCCCTTGCCCAAAGGTTTAAACAGATTCATAGCCAAGACTGGCATATTCCTAGGAGAAGTCTACACAGCTCTATTCTCTGAAAGTCACTCTTTGTCTCCACAAAACATCGTGCAGCACAGCTACAAGTGGCATGTATAGATCTGTCTGGGTAGATAAACGGCCTTTTGGAGAGGAAAGGGGGTGRAGAGAAAAACTCGCTGTTGGAGATGTCCCCCACAAAGGATTTTCTATTAACACTTGATTGCATTTCATAGGATTTATTGCTGCAGTGCCCTACAGATAAGATATGCCAAAACACTGGCTGAGGCTTTTCCTAAACATAAATTCTACAGAGTGCAATCAAAATGTCAATAGCAAGCCTGATCTGTTCTGCATGTCTGTGCTGCAATGTAACTGTCATGGGTTTGATCAAACTTAACAAAATCTGCTGCTTTTCAAGGCACTGAGGGCCTAGGTTTACTTCTCAGGATTTCTGCTAATTGCTTTGAAACTCTTCATTAATTAAATAAATATTGTGGGGGAGGGCAATGAAGAAGTCACTAAACAAATTTCCCAGCCTTTTTCAGGCTGTAGTTTCCTGCTGTGCTACTCAGAAAGCACAAAACGTGGGAGTGGAATAAAATGTTTCAGCTAACTGAGGTGTCATTGCGACGGATGCCTTGCTGTGCTTTCTCAACTGCTGTGGATGAGTTACAGGGAAAAAACTGAAGGGCCACTTTATTCCCTACTACCACATTCAGCACTACCATAGACATGAAAAATTTTTTCCATCCTGTAGAAAACCTGGGGTAAAGGTTTTGCTTCTGCATCAGGAGTGCCTATCAGCTGTGGTTTTTAAATGGACACAAAACATCAGCAGTACATAATTTTAGATATGTACATAACAGTATATATGCACATAAATAGTAGAGAAAAAGTCTAGAAAAGGAAAACTGATTAAGTAAAAACTAGAATTCTTYAAAGACTCTTGGGAGATTGAAAGGGGGAATTTCCCAAATAAAGGGCTCATCTTTCACAGGTTGTTTCTGCAATTAATAAAGCATTTTCAAGAGCTCTATATTTAACCTGCTACTGCCTTTTAAAGTAATCTTCAAGCAGGAGATACTATTTAAACATTGAGTTTTCTCCAAATATAATCAAAATTCCTTGCATTTTCTAAGAGGAACAAAAAGACTGAAGTGCAGTCTTTTACATTTCTCGGTCCATGAATTCTGCCTAATAGGAAAAGAGAAGCAAAATATGGTCTAAAAACAGGTGAAGTTGGGATATATCCTTCCCCTTTCACAAGACATGCTTGAGGCAGAAAAATAAARAGACATCTTCAAAAATCCACTTCTGGCTGCCTGCTTCAATTTGTTTCCGGCCACAGCCCTGCAGTGATCCAAATGGATCATGAGAGAAATTTTTGGGGCATCAGACTTACCTTGTACAGCTCAGATGATACAGAGGGAAGCCAAACGATGCCAAGGAATTACTCGGTGGGAGCCAACTGAGCTCAGCACTAGAATGTCATCAGCATTTGAAGACAGAAGACTCTGATAGTGATTATTATTAATGATACGGAAGACTGTCTAAATAAAATTTAATGATATTTAAAAGGATTTCTGAAGGATCTTTGGTATGATTTATTATATTTTTTATGTTAATAGGGAAGAAAATTTATTTTCAATATGTAAGTTGCAGCCAGAAAGAAGCGATTTATCATTTAAACAACCGCAGCCAAATTACAGCTCATAATTTATTATATGGGAGTATTTAATCTCCCTGAAATGTGAGTATCTTGAGAGTCTTTTTGTTCATTTTTCTTGTCTAAAATCAAAAAAGGAAACTATTAGAATCAAGTCACTTGGCAAGTTGTGGCTTTTTACAAAACCATTTCATACTCTGATGAGAAAGGAACAATACAATTCCCAAAATAATTCTGATTACTCAGATAAGAAAGTGATGTGTGAAATTAACTAAGAATGGACAAAATACGATTAAATTTGAATTAAATCCTCCTAKTATCATGTCATTGTCATCTGTCACTCATATTTTTCCTACAGTTAACAAGATTACAGATCAATGTTTGGATTTATTCATTAAATTCACTGCTCCTTAATTTTCCCTATCCGGTGAAGACTGAGCATTTTACTTGCATACAAAAATTACTGAATAGTTTTTGTCTGTGACTAGAGATATTTGTCCCAGCCATGACACCCCCTTCCATTACTGACATAACCAAGCCAGTGAGATTTATTTCCATTTTCCTTATTGATTAAAAGAGATCCCTCTCACTGTGAAAATCAGGGCTGCACAATGAAAAGCCTGGGGAAAAGAGTTCACAGTGTGTTAAAAATGAGACAGGTGACCCAYAGTATTGTTATATGAATCAAAGATTCTTCTGAAAGATAGGCTTACAGTATTCATGCCTTGATCCTGTACATCTTTACATTGCAGCTTTCTTTTTCCCTAAGTTGTTTTGTAGGCAGCTGTTCAGCATCCTCCCAAGTCTTCATATGAGTAACTCCAGAGGATTTGGAGCAAGACCAGAGAAGGGCTATGACGTTGATAAGGGGACTAAAGCAACTCTCCCATGAAGGCAGGCTGAGAAATTTGGGGCTCTTCATTCCAGAAAAGAGAATGTTGTGTGTAGACCTCACAGCAACCTTCCAGTATCTGAAGGTGGCCTCCAAGGAAGCCAGAGAGGGATCCTTTGTCAGGAATTGTAGTGATAGGACAAGGAGTAATGGGTACAAATTGAAAGAGGGGAAATTWAGGTTACATATACAGAAAAAATTATTTATTATTAGAGTAGTGGTACACYGGCCRAGGTTGTCCAGAGAAGCTATGGATGCCCTGTCCCTAGCAATATTCAGGGGCAGCTTGGATGGGGCCGTGAGATTGGARCTARGTGGTCTTTAAGGACACTTCCAACTCAAACCATTCTATGTTTCTGTGATTCTAAGATCCAAAAATCAAATTTTTTATGTCAACGTAAGGACAGCAGGAGAAGCCTTTGTACTGTCTCCAGAAAGATGATACAATACTGAACATAAKAAGACTTTAACAGAGAGTACCAGTATCAACTCCAACAGATCTAAGGGCTSCCCCAGATTTTGTTGTCTTGCATTACCCATTAAGGATTGCTCTAGCAGACCTGCAGCAAAAATTACACACCAGTAATTTCCCCTTTCCTTSTAGCTCTCTGCATTCAAATGGTTAAAGACCATTTACTCTGTTCCTACACATGCCAACAAACTGTCACTTTATTAATTCTTCACGTCATGTCTGCTATCAATCAAATTCATTCCACTCTTTGAAGTACACCAATTACCTAGTGGATTTCTCTTCTCTCGAGCTGCAAAATGGGGAAAAAMTGAACAGTGTCTCTAAAAATAACAGAAAAGAAAATGTAATTCAAATCCATTTTCTATTCCAGCCTTGCTTCAGGCAATATTACTAATAAACTTAAGATGCTGCTTGCTCTTGAAAATTGATTAAAAAAGAGAGAAACAATCTCTTTCAACAAGATCAATAGGTTGCTCTGCCCAGCTCACAAGCACTGCAAGTACTAAGAAGCTCTTCATTTACTGTATCCTAAGCTGATTTTACGAAAAAGTTATTCTTCGAGTCATGCTATTTATCAATCAAGTAGTTATTTGCAAAGTAGGCTTGAACTCTTATTCTTTTTTTGGTAAACTTTATAACTGTAAAACATTGAATTAGAAGATAGYTATTTGCTGAATAATTTTAGTGTTCATTCTCCTTCAAATCTTTAGGAATTTTTTGATAGCTTTGCCAATGTCAGTTTTATAGTCCTCTGGTACAAAACTCTAATTATTAGATGTATTAAATAAATATGCTATTTAAAAATACGTATGATGAGGTGGTTTGTTTTCTTCCAAATATCAAACGAAGATGACAGATATCTCCAGTAAACTGCACATATCAGCCATAAAATTGCATAGTTTGCCATTGTTTTCCTTCTGYTCCCTCTTTATTATCTTTTATTATTTTTATATCTCAGTTTTGATCAGCAGATATGGAAAATAGAAGTATTTTTATCTTCTTTAGTGTTTTTTTGTGGGTTTGGTTTTGTTTTTCTTTTTTAGCATCAGAAGACAGATTCTTCCTGCTCTATGCACCTAAAAGGTGACCCAGTTTCTATATTTAAGTCACAAAGAAAGCATACTTCCTTTATAAAACAACTTTGCAGCCACAAGAAGTAATGCTTGCTTCAAAATTAAGTCTGAAAATTGATGGAGCCTCCAAGAGATTTGTCATGTACATCTGCTTGCCTCATTTCCTCATCAAGGGCTGGATTCACCTCTATAAATGTTTGCTATTTTAAAGGAAAGCATTTGGATARGTTACTGCTCTGGATTCCTTCCATAATCATCACAAGGGGACACATACATCAAAAATACAATTGATCCCCTTTGAAAATACAAGTCTAAAATAAAATTAATTGGTTTCTGGAGGGACATCACAGTTGATTGACCATGGAATGATCACAGACATCTACATCTGAGACCACTAACAGCAGCAAAACCCATCCCATTCTATGCACCACCAATACAGACATTTCACTTTCCCAATAAGGAATTTCTTTCCCGTTTGAATTTAACTTTTTTTAATTTCTTAACTCAGATGTAAAATTCAGTCACTCTTTTTTCTTTTCACTACAGCAAAATACAATCTCCCAGCTCAAGGAGAAAAAGAGAATGACCAGCATGTCCAGAGCATTTCCARACTCTGGGCAAAGGCTAAGGCTAAGGCATCTCTCCTTTCCCACACTTCCCAATGAGCTGCCTGTACTCAGAYTAAAAAGGAGACAACAAGYTCTAGAGAATTTTCCCTTCTGCTGCCTTCGTTTTTGCACACCYGGCGTCTTTGTACAGAGTGCTCTGTACACAGTGCCACTCTGTCAGATCCCTTGCAGCTTCACCATGCTTCCTGAGGCTTGCAAGCAACCCRGGAGACTACAGTGTCATCCTACCAAAACCAGTTTGAACAGAAGCATGGTSAATATGTATACATAAAATTGTTCATCTGGCACACACACACAGAAATGTAGGTTTAAAGAGACAATATCTGTACCTAGTGAGACATGGTCCCAGTAAGCCTTATTTAGGTATCCAGCTTTCTTTCACACATCTGACRCAGTCTTAGTTACAGAGCAGTTGCTTGGAGCCGTATGCTACATTTAGGACAAATGCACTTTGTCCATTTAAAAGCCAKTTTGGCAGGTCTGTACATGGTTCTAGAAAAGACCTTTTTTACAGATTGCCTCATACCACTAAATCAGAAGGGTTTTGAATACTTAAAAATTATCTTACCCTGTATTTAGCACTTTTGACCAGAAGATCTGTAAGTACTTTAACAACCAGCAGCTCACCCAAAGAGAAAACTTTCAGTTTTGAGTTGTGCAGTGACATTTCCTATCACAACCTTGGCATGCTCACTTGTTTCCCCTCTTTTCTGTGCTGTGTAAGCAAATGGAAAGAATAGAAATCCAGCAAATGGAAATGTATTGACTGAGTTTTATTAATTTCATTCCAAATGTTATGGAATGTCTAATGAACTCTCTGAAGCTAAGTTCATTGTCTTTCAGCTGTTTGACATATTTCTCAGCTAATTTAGCATTTATAAACACACACAGAAAAAATTAAAATTTAATGTCATATTTGCATGTAAAATTCTGGCTGGACTGTAAGCTTGGTTTGTTTAAGAAAACCAAATTCTTATTATTGAAGAATAAAAGAATGAGCAAAATAATTTCTTGTAAATAAAATTTTAAAATGAAAAAAGCACATGAAACCCCCCCAAACCCCATAGAAAAATAAAAAATGGTGCTGAACTTTCTTATGGGAAAAATGTATGACATTTTTCTGGAGTTCTAACATCACTTATGTGAATTTTTTTTTTCAAATTGTTTGAACATTATTTAGTTATTTTAAGCACTTATTATTTTGCATCTCTAATTACCATAAAGATGAGTAAGTTAAGTTATAAAAGAAATGCCTTTTTTGTAAAGATAAAAAGGGAGCAAATACACATAAATTGCTAGTAGAAAAAACAGAGGTTATTTAGTATTTGTGTGGGAAGGGAGGAGACATTAACTTATACGTAGGCAAGCGTTTTTTTGTTGCAAGTCCTGCTGTAGTGCTGGATTTTAAAGGTAAATATATTTTCAGAGAAACAGCATTTTAAAAAGTCTCAATATTAATAGAAATGTGAGTGCTTCTGATTTTCTACTGGCTGACATGGTTCACAATGGTAGAAGAAGTGTCATATGAAGGGAGAAAACTTGCCCTAAATGGGCACACACTGTTCATAGACTTTCTAGTCAGCTGCTACAATTAGATTTCACATCTCCAGATTTCAATGCTTCTTAAAACAGGTCAAAGGTGCTAAATTTGAGTTCCTAAACTGATATGTCTTACAAAAGTGGTCAGAAAAAGAATTAAAAAATGAGAAAAAATGTAAATATTTATGCCTATTTTGAAAAGTGCTGACCCACAAGTTTGTGATTTTATAGCAAAGACTAGACAATAAAAAGTGAACAATGATAAGTACCTGTCATCAGAAATATCATAAGTCATCACAAGTATCTCTGAAAGAGAAGATTTACTGTGCAATTTACTTATTCTACCACACAAGATAGGGATGAGGTACAAAATCAGTAAAAATTACATATAAACAAGGAAAAAGATACCTGTCCCATTCCCCCATGGAAGCAAAATGCAAAACATTATCTTGTTTTGCTGCTTGCAACTGTCACCCTTTGCATAATTTTCATAAAATGTACTTTAAGAATAAATCTCTGAGGTTTTCTTTTGGGAGCTTTTATGTCTCTTTTAGTAACTTTTGAGTGAAGGTAAAGTTATATGCAGTATATTTATCCTCTGTAATACAGCCTATATAGCTCATTTTTTTTTCTATTTCTCCTCCACACAGTATGATACCTGTGAGATAATGAACTTTCTATAGTTGTAGTAAGACAAAGTGACAGTCCTATCAAAAAAACATGCTAAGCATGGCACACAACTAAGCTTGTGAATGAGGCAGCACCAACACAAAATCAATTCTGATTCATCCACCCAGGGATATCACCCTAATCTCAGAAATAAGGATGCTTACAAACCACCTGGACTAAAGTAGAAAGGCAACTAAACAAAATCCATCTGACTTCCTGACTTCTGCCGCTGGGCATGAGTCACCCACCAACATCTGTGCGAGAGCAGATGGGCTCAGCCTCAGCCAGAGGGTGATCAGGCTGATCTGCCAGATCCCCAAAGTACCAAAATCCTTTGGACCTCCTGGGAGAATGCGTCATTCACCCAGACATCCCTGGATCACACAGAAAGTGCTATTCTTCCAGCCAAGCAGCCAAGCAGCTGCTGAGAGTTCACATATGGACCTTGCAGTTTTCTCTCTGAGCTTTATCTTATGTTTCAGCTGAATTGAGAACTCCGTCATCTTCCTGAGAACACTCACGTTTCATCTGCTAAGTCAGGACTTTTCCATTCACTCCAGGAGGTGGGATATGAATGTTTCAGCCTGAAGAGGTCAGGGGACCCATAKTCTTTCCTTTCAGATTGACTGCCTGACTTTGGGTGGTGCTATTTCCTTCATGAAATAGGAGAAGCCTGCTCAGTAAGGCATTTACCCTCAAACAAGGGACTGCGGTGTCTGGTTTCCAAGTGCACAGAAATGTCTAATGAGCTGCTGACCTCAAACACCTATGCCCTGCTAGGTGTGATGTTTCTGATGGCCAGCCCTAGAGATATTCCAACATGAACAGCCCTCTGTGGGTAACCATCTGAGGCACCAGGCTCCTCCTCTCACAGTAGTGAGAAACCAAGAGTGCCTCTCTACTATCTTAACATCTCTCTGGCCGGGAAAGCATGAAATATATTAGTTTCCAGAAGTCAAACAGGAGATGTTTGCACTTTTAAGACCTCATCAGGACACTAAAGTTAACCTATAAATATTTCTCACTGATATTCATGTTCTTCACCCACAAACACTTTAAATAGCAAGGATCCAAGGATTTGTGCACTCTTCTAAGACATTAGAAGGACAYTGATATTGTCATTCCTGGAGCACGTACTGGTGTTTGTGTACTTGTATACTCAGTCCTCCTGACAAAAGAAGCAGGTTAGACATGAAATGGGGTCAGAAACAAGTTTGGTTTGTTCTTCTCAAAGAAACACTGAGCAAGAGGTAGCCCTGGGCAGCCCCAATTACACCACTTACATACCTTTGTATATCTGTTCCTGTGTCTTGACCTCTCTGTTCTCGTCCTCCTTTTGTAATCTCTGACCTTTCACAACTAAATAATCACAATTATTTCTTCTGCTTTAGTCCCAGTCCTGCTGCATTTGTAGCAAAATTTGGAGGGTTTGATACCACTATCTGGACATTCCTGGTTTTCTAAGATGTTTCTGATATGGTTACCCAGACAGTGCTAGCTTTGCACAAGTTGTGCCCAAAAGATCACCCATGTTTCCCTCCAATTATTTTTCTTAAGCAACTCTCCCTTAAACATCTGTAAAATCCAACATCCCTTCACAGTGCTATCTCTAACCTTTGTCAGATTCATGCAT
Organism: Cardinalis cardinalis; assembly: GCA_014549065.1. NCBI lineage: Eukaryota > Metazoa > Chordata > Aves > Passeriformes > Cardinalidae > Cardinalis > Cardinalis cardinalis. Next base: position 798,120 of record JACDOX010000140.1, read on the forward strand.
TGTTACCAGTCATATCCAGAAATTCCAGCTATGTCTTGTTCAATAAATTCTAATGTCTCTTGCGGTTATCTTCACCAGGGGTCAGGACACCATCACCTTCTGTATCCCTGACATAATCGAGATGTGCCTTGACCTGCAGACATGTATGAGCTGAATGTTGAATTGATTCAGCCAAAAAAGAAAGAAGATGAACAAGTTCTACATGTGGGAAGAATAGAGAAGTTCAGGGTGGAGCACCTATATTGTGTTTTACCATGTGCAAAGCCTAAAAGAGGAACACTTTGACTTTTAAATAGATTTAAGGAGCAGGAGTCACCTCATATAATAAGAACTGTCTAAAATTTATGTAAAAAATCTGCATTTTGTTCTGAACTCAACACAAAAAAGCAACAAACAAATTAAGGAAGTTAGAAGTTTTTCCCTTGACTGATCAAAAATATTTTTTCACTGCAAGTTGCAGGAGTTCTCTATAATGCAATGCTGCCCATTGTATCAATTCCATCAGCTGATYTTGTCACTCTCTTCCTTTTTTCTCCTCTTACCACCATGTGAAAAAGTAAGATGAGTTTAAAAAAAGACAGAACCAAAATCTGGAGCAATAATCTTCATCCCTTATTTCCAGCACTGAAGACAAAAAGAAGTGCAAAGGAAGCRATGGTTGTTTACTACCTTTGACTGACAGAGCTATTGCCTTGCAGTTTTGTAGGTGAAGTCATCATGTTGAGTGAATTTTTTGGGACAGATGGTGGAACTGGGACAGACAACAAAGAACAGATGGCCAATGAGAAGTACCAGAATGAAAACATGTGGTTTGGAGCTAGACAGCTTACTCCTTTCATACTAAACAGTTCAAGTAGTAATCTGTTTAATTCAAAATTTAAATTTTCTGTGAATGTCTTATAAAAGCTTCACTTAGTACCATTCAGACATTTGAGCATTTTGTCTTTGAAAGTAAGTATTCTAACTTACTAGGAGAAAATTGAAATGATTCTGACTATTTTTTTTTTTTTAATTAAAATACTAGTTGAAAGTGGTGAAAAAATGTTGAAGTATAGGTACTGGTTTTTTCAGAGATACATAGAAAACTTAAAAATATTTTTAAAAATACCCTTCACTGGTTTCCACTCATCCCACTTGTTGTTCTGCTACAGAAGACTGGTTTTATAGCTAAAGGTGAGGAGAAGAGGTACTTGTATCCTCAAGGTACTTGACCTTGAAAGGTCATCTTCATTTGCTTCTGAGACTGACACAACCAGCATTAAGGGACATATCTCAAATCCAGCCTTATCCATTTCAGTTCARTTAGGGCACCATATAAAGAATACAATCAGAGTGCAATAGAGTGGAATCTCTGTGTCATTCAGGTACAAATTTGAGAGGGACTTTGTGATTGGTGCATCTCAATGAGCTTGGTATTTGAGCAGTATAGGATGAGATAAGACATGTATGGGCCAGAATAAAATCTCTTCTTCAAAAAGGATGTTAAACAATCCTTTTATTCTTAAAAATACAAATTCAGTTAAATCACACTGTTTTTCATGAGTTGAATTTATACATGCATTTATACATCAGTGATTCCACGGTAGTTCTGGTCACAGAAGTTTTAAGGAAGCAACCATTTACTTTTTACCTGAGAGATCTTTGAGGATCTCTAAAGGAGTAAGTTGCAGAGAACAATAATGTATTTCAAACTTCTCAGTCTTCTGTATTCTTATAAAACAAATTTATAAAATGCAGTTTGATCTTATTTGCACTACTGMTAGCATACTTTATCCGTTTCAGTTGACTTATTGATGCTTAGTGTATATTACACGATCAGAGTCAGACATGGTGTGTTTAAATGGCATAACCAACTTCTGATTACTTATTTTAATGAAATAACCAGGGACTCRTTCAAAACAGAATGAGTTGAGAACTGGAGAGAAAAATATACCAAAAACTAGCATATCTAAATTTACTGACTCTTAGACCAAAGTGAAGAAACCTTATTAACACCAGCAAGGTTATTATTTTAAACAGCAGCTATTTCCTTATGAACTTCCCCTGAGCTTAGCTGAGTTGGTTAGAGCGTGGTTTTAACAAAACCAAGGTCATGGGTTCAATCTCTGTATGGGCCATTCTTGTAAAATTTGGACTTGATGATACTTGTGGGTGTCCTTGAACAGAGAATATTCTGTGAAAGCTGTGTTCTACACACAAAAGACAAAAATTRCAATTGTGTTGCTGGAACCAACTTATGATCTGGGTGCTAGGACACTGGCAGATTTTTGGTTTTGGTTTCAATTTAGGTTCCACAAATACTGATCCACTTCTGCAAACGGCCTTAAATCCTTTTTTTTTCAATATGTGGTCCATTTTATAAGACTGATACATTGCCTCTCTGATTCAATAGCTGTGTGTGTTACATAATATGATGTCTGCTTGGTTTATAAGGACACCACTGAAACCTGAAAAGGTTTGGAGAACAAAACTTCCATGTTATGTAAGCCCAAAACTAAGAAATTCAGCCTTGGAAATTGAGAATCCTTGTTCAAGATCTAAAACCAGCACTTCAGACTCTCTCCTCCAATGTCACAGCAAGAAGTCAAGTTCAAGATGAACTAAAGGTTCTGTACATAACTATATGCTCTTTGGCTGAGAATTGATAAAGCAGATGTGGCCTCTACTTAAGTCCTCTCCTATCAGTATCCAACCCACCCTTTTCCCTCATTTTCCTCCAGCTGGCATCATTCTGAAGTGTGCTCAAACAGCAGTTCTTGCCAGATTGCAATCTCTGTGCCCCCTAAACTTTCCCAAAGTCTTCAGACATGTCATGGAAACATTTTCTACATAGGAACTATAAATTTTGCTGAAGATTCTCCCCACACTGTGTTGAATCTTAAGTGTCTGAAATCCCCTTAATGTGCAACCAACTTAACTAAAGCAGGTACATCTGAACAGTGGGAGGAGGCAAGCTGGGTGTGACAGAGGGGATTTCTGTAAATCCACTGTTCTACATGATTCCACAGCAGGCAGATAATGTGAGGCAGTTGACTTTGTTTATAAAACCTGCCTACAAGCACCCCTCTGTTTTGCAACTTGTTAGCAAAATTGCTATCAACAGTTATACAAATTTCTCATCAATAAAAATAAGCACAAGTTGTCCATTTATTCCAACTGCAGGAAAACTATGATTATGCCAGCTAATCTGTGCACAGGGTATATTTTATTGAGGAGTCTGAATAGATGCCGATTACTCACAACTTTAATTTTGAGGTAGAGAAATATTAGAATTATTTTTCACATGGCAGAACTGAGAAAATAAATTGAATCTTCAAGGCTACTCAGAATGGAAATAGATTAGATTGAGGGGTTACTTCAAATTTCTGTGGACTTAACTGTTATACCATGATGTCCAGATTGAGTTTGATGTGATTATTTCTATTAGAAAGCTCTCCTGTAAATCAAGGGGAAGTTTTAAACATAAAAAGAAATGTTTGCTGTCTTCAGACTATCAGGTTACACAGTTGATTCAGCTGTTGAAAATTTAGCTAAATAAGTAACTATTAGTAGTTGTTCTGCCCTTAGAGGGCATACAGGACAGTTTATTTTCTTTGCTACAGCACCTTTTAGATTGTGTTAACCCTGCCAACACTTCTGTCTTTCCTGCTATGTCAACATGTGTCAGTCTGAATCTAAAACTTTCTCATGAGTTAGCCACTCACACAGTATTTGTTAAATTGATGTTATCTGCATTCAACATCCATGTTAAACATCATTCCACACTGAGGACATCTAAATAACAGCACAGCAACAATGTCTTTATACTATTTAAGTTACTCTTCACCTTCAGAATATGTTGATTCATATCTGATTTTTATATTCAGATGGGAAGACACAAATCATCTCTTTCAGATCATGCCCAGACCCTCTCTCAGATTTGTTACAGTTCAAAGGAATCACCAATGCAAAGTGAAACCAAAGRAGCTTTTGTCTTTTGGCAACTGCTCTTCAGCGTCTCATGTGGGGCTCTGGCATGACCACGCTTAGTGTGAAATGCTGAGGATGGTTGCAGATTATTCTTTCCCCTCAAGAGGAGCAGGCAACTATTTCCAATTCCCTTGGTTCCTGTCTGACATACAATGGCCATTAAACTCCCAGCCTTTCAAGAATGCCATCCTCAGGCCACTCCCTTAAGATTCAACTCTCCATGCAGTGAGGATTTGGGGCAGCCTGGGCTACCAGGTGGGAAAGACCTCTCTGCCTGCCTCCATTCTGACACTGTAGCTTCTGTCTCTTCCATCTAGTACCATTTTTCTTCCTTATTTGTAGAGGCCTAAATGCAATAAAACTCATTTGTTTCCAGGGTGTTTTCCCTGCATATTTTCCACTTGCTTCTTGAGTTCAGGAAGGAGCATCCTTCACGTTAGCTGCTCTCTGTTTTTCACTACTGGAGACCATTTCTTTCAAGTAGGGGCTGGAACTTGACCAAAACTATACAGGCTCAAARTTCCCATCTGGGAACAGACTCCACATATGCAAAAAAAGGCAAAACTGACAGTGAGGTTGCAATACTATCTTTTGGTGGATTGTGGTTCTACCCTAACTCATATAAACTCTTCAAAGTTTTTGTGCCTGAATTGCCTTGAGTGTTTCTCCCATAACACTCGCTTGTTTGCTTGTTTACTTCCTCACACTTCTCTGTATTGAAGCTTCATTTTAAACCTCTTTTCACTTAGGTCATCCTGCCCCCTGTTTCTGTTAGTACACTGTTAATCACAGAAATGACCAAGGCCACCAACTAAGTTAAAGTTTGGGGACCCTGTGCCTTCCCAAATAGTAAACCTTCAGACTCACTCATGAGACAGTCCCCAGGCAAGACAAACACCATTACTTAATGAAGCAAACTCAGCTCTAAGAAATTAAATCTCTTTTCATTGTTTCTTTCTTTTTTGGGTCCCTACAAATTTCTTCAGTTTCTTAATTCCATTTAGGATCATGTCATCTTCACATTGATCCATTTTCCTGAATAATGAGTTAAGTGGTTTATGTTCATACATATAAAATCTTCCTTAAATATTAGTTAAAAGAGAGATGTGTGTAATTACTCAACCTCACTCATTTCCACTTTATTACACTAYTCCCATAGGTGAGAACAAAATCAAGCTAGAGTGGGAAAGAGGTTTTGGTCTCTTGACTAGAGCTGTTGATAAAAGCTACAAAATGAGGACTGAAAAAAAAGGTGCCATATGTGCTGATAGAGCACAAGGAAGATTTATTGGGGACTAGTTACACAGACTGAATAAGAGGGCTTTTGTCTGGACTGACAACTAATTGACATGAATTAGATTACAAGATAGCTGCCTCMAAACCTCTACAGACAGAACTGCTAGCAGAAATACCATTAGAGGAAAGTGGCACAAACAATCAGGAAAAAAAAAAAAAAAAGATATTTTGTGTTACTTTGTGTCCAACAGCTTTTAAAAAGCCAACACGGCTCTCCCTGAGCGGAATCCAGTCCAAAAATGCAGCGAACAAATTTGTCACGGGAAAACATGAGAATTATTTACATCTGTGGTGCTGCCATGGCTGGCCAAATTCCTCTCTACACGGACTGAGCTGCATTTACAGAAAGAAGCATAGTTTCTAACTGCCCTAAAAACAGGGTCAGATGAGGTCACAGTGACAAATACATGTGAGTGTGGGGTCTCTCAGCTCTCTGGCCACTGCGGTGCACACACTGCAGAGCACACTGTAGCCCTGGAGAGAGGCAGAATCCACCTTTGCTTTCATGTAATTCCAAAGGGGAGATATTCTCATGTCTGGAAACAAATRCATAATTTATCATGCATACCCTCATATTGTAAAAGAATAAATTAACCCAGATGGAAGCCATAACTGTGAGGACACTCAATATTTAAATCTATATTAAAAATATATGCTTTGCTTAGAAGAAACAGAACAGGCTTGGTAAGAGAGATGTTTGTTTTGGTATGTTTTACATAATTTATAAAGTATGACACAAATTTCAAATGCCTTCAAATCCTTCAATAGTAGCGTTTGATCTCAGTGTTCAACAGTGTTCTGCTTTCTAGTATTCATGAGAACTGATTTTTGAGCTCAAAAAGGAGTGTGAAGTTGAGCTTCACTAGGTTGATTATAATATCCAGAGTACCATGATTCAGAAGCACCAAGATGCTCCAACACTAATGCTAGAGGCTTAGTTTTACCATATAGATTGGGATATATGCTGAAACCTGAAGTGCTTTTCTAAGATAAACCATAGTCTTCCTCTTTTCTTCAGCATTTTCAGACAGCTTTCAGAAATATTGTAACTTCCTCTGTTTAAGAAGTAAACAATCAAAGCACCTTGAAACCAAAGATTATCTTTTTCCTTAAAATATAATCTGAAAAAGTCTGAAGCCAATAAACCACAGAGCACAAAAGCTGCCTTTCTCTTCATCTATCCTGCTGGCCTGCTTCACGTGTGTTGCCTCAAGTGAGATGGGAATAAAGTTGCAGCTGGAATCTACAGCATCTGCAGTGGTGAATTGGTGGGATTTACTACGTACTTCAATAGGAGCAGAATATTTTTCAGATTGAAGACTTTGAGTCTTCTCTCCAGAGAGTTTAATTACCCAAACTGAGAAAAATCTGGGGGTGAAAAAAAAAAGGAATTTTTTCACCAGAAKGTGTTTTAATGTAAATGAAGCAAACTAAATCCATTTTTATTGAAACCAAATTACTACAAAACTCACAAGGAAGAAAGGTTTTGAGCATATTCTATCTTTGACACCACTCTTAAATAGATTCCTTGATGTGAATGTGTTGTATCAGGACAGTTGTGTTGATACTGGCTTTTTTTAGTTTGGTTTTTTTTTTGGTTAAGATTTGGTTTTGCAAACCAGAAATCAATTGCCCATAGATAGGACAAAGGCACACAACAAATGGAATACTTTTTTTTGTTAGGCTTTAACAACAAAGTTGGTCTTGGCATGCTTATTTCAGTTAAAGATGAATAAATATATGTCATYTATTTTTGGACTTGAGTTATGCTAAGAGCCAATTTTAAATCAGGGCTCAGCCTCAACTATACAGATGGGATAAGGTTCCTTATAAGGTTCCTCTTTTGTCATATAGTTTCTCCCATAACAGTCCATTCAGAGGCAGGGAACTCAGAGCAGAATAGCAGTTTCATGCAACCTCTTACTCTATCCTCATCAAATGCTGTTGAAGGTTTCCAGCAGTGTAACCAGAAGAGCATAAACTGAAAAACAAGAAAAACAAGAAAAATAAGATTCTTTTCAATCTATTTCCCATCACGATTTATTGACTTACACACACGTGCAMTTGATTCGCTTTCACTGGTGGGTGCTCAGGGCAAGATGTGCTGCAGCCCTGAGTATCCCCATCACTGCAGGCAGGACTCTCCTCCCCAGATGTTTTGTGGCTCCCTTCCAGGTGGGCAATAGTGAGGGAAGTTGTGGTTGGCCAATGAAGAGAGCACTGATAGCTGCAGACTGTAGGACTCATGCCTAAATATTTCTTTCTTGTTCAATAGCGTGGTACAGCAGTTAAATGATCATTGTATCCATAAAAAGCTACCAGTAAAAACTTGTACTAAGGAGGGAGAGGGAGAGAGGCTTCCCACAAATGTCAAAGCAAGGTACAGAACAACAACCAAGGAAGGAGTYGAGTGTCTCGCGCGGTGAAAGAAAATCACTGGGAAGTGTCCAGTATGTGGACCTACAAAGCTGTAAGAAACTGACGTGAACATACAGCAGTTCTCTGGAATGTTCAAAGAACCACCCAGAGAATAAATGAAATTATGCTGAATTTCCTTCTACAGGTAACATCAGACATTTAATCCAGCCTAGGGCAGGCATTTACATTCTTCTAGCCCTGTRACCTGCATACCGATGACCCACAGGACTGACGACCTCTGGACTGGGCAAGTGAGGACTAGGATAGTCCAGGAGCAGGGAATGAGAATGTCTCTGCAGAGTGTCACTCCTCTAGAGCAAGACAGCATTGGGCTGAGGGAATGGCTTCTTTGGAAGAGTCCAAGCAATGCCTGCCTGGCAGCCTAGTGTCCCTTTTGAAGACACTGTTTCACAGCTGAGGTTTCAGAGTACTCATAAGACCAGCACCAACCAGAGTCCCACTGCCAGCGATATGGTACATCCCCAGGATGGAACTTGCACCTGGATTCAGCCCCAAAGTCCAAGATTTGCAGGTTTAACATATTTGTGAAATGTCTCTAATCAGAGAAAAGACAGGTCTGTGGCTGAGCTGGTAGTCAGGGACTCACAAATTCCAAATTCTCCCACAGCTTTCTCATTTGATCTCAAGCAATTCACTTCATCAGTCTGTCCTCCGGTTCCACAGTAAATACTGAAAATTTTTTTTTTACCCAGTTACCTGGTCTTTTAGAGCCCAAGGTCTTCCAGATGCTCTTCAGTTTTCCCACTGCAGGTATGGGGTGTCCTTAAATACAGGARAGTGATTGAGGTTTTCAGGCACTACCTTTCCATAAATATCTAGCAGTTGTTGAAACCTAAAAGATCACACTRAAAGTAGAGCTAAGATGACATAAGTTAAAGGTCAAGAAGCTTTTCCAGAAAAGTAAATATTCCAGAAGATATAAATCTTGCTTTCTTAAACTAAATATTATCCCTTTCTAGTTTTGAGAGGATTAAATGTGGGTTCTAARAATTTTAAATATTTACAGACAGACTGCCTGAGAAAGCAGCAAAATGCATGTACACAGAAGTCCTTCAAACATTATCCTTCAATAATATCTCTATTAAATTATCATCTGGAAACCTACAAATAAAATCAGGTCTTGGCAATACTGTRTACAAGACTTTGTAACAAGGACATTCTTGCATGTCAAAAGGGAAGCACTTCTGCCTATGTGCTGTTTATCAAGGCCATTCAGAACTTGTGATAATTCCAGCAGAATGTAGCTCTTCTCATCCTCTGATTCAAAGAGGTGTAGGGCCAAGACTTTCAGCTGAGCACTCTCATTTTATTCACTAGAGAACAGTGGGAGAGACACAAAATCATGTTCAAATATTCTAGGCAGGTACACTTAAAAATAGAAAAGAAATTCCCTGCACTTGCTGTGACTTTCATTGGTTATAAATATTTCTAGTGGTCTGCAAGTTTAAGTGTGAAGTACAAAAAGGACCTTACACAGCATTTTAACACCTTTACAAATGAAAGAGGCATGTGTTTCCTCTCCTGCTGGCTTTTCTTATGTAGTTTGTAATCTGTTTTGCCTTAACTCCTATGAAGAYGGCAGATAACTTCCCCTGAAAAGTACTCTTCTCTGAAGGCTACCATCAGTATAAATATGAATAGTCAAATTTTTTATTCCTCAGCTTTTCAGTATCACAGTAGCTCAAGGGAGCATCTAGACATTGCAGCAAAGCTGGATATTCTGGTTTAGCACTTGGAATTATTTATGCCTCAAATTGCAGTTCTCTATATTAAATCATTTGAGGTGATCCATAAACACCCAAGTGTCTAAATCAGATTATTCACTTTCTATGTCTTCTTAGTGCTGACAAATAATTTCATATGTTCCAYGTGTGAAATCTATCATATATCACTGTTCAAAGCCCTAGACCAAACCCCATTGGGTTTGCAAGTTTAGCCACAGCTCAATCAGCTGAGAATCCTTYTGCTCAGATGAAAAAACTCCCAGGGACCCTGTACTAAAAGATCAGTCGTCCTGGCTTTGATTTGTGACCTCTACAGTTGTACACAAGTGAAGAAGGAAGAAACAGCTACTGAAGAAGCAGAGTGCTGAAAAAAGATGAAACTCCATCAATTCAAATTCATCTTACTTCTGTTCTGACAGGATTGAACTGTCAATACTCGAGAATTACCTCAATAATTAGTCCAATTTTGTCCAAGAAAACTTAAGAATCAAGGACCTAGAGTTGGAAACTTGACCCTTTTTTTCCCCCTAGACATAGTCTATGTAAATTTGCCTCATTTTCTATAAATCCTCACATATAATTTAAAGGAAATAATCTGTCCTACCATATCTGTGACCTATTTTCTGTCCTCTTAATGCATCTTAATAAAAAGCAGCTCCACCAGAGGAGAAATAGGACCTACTGGGCTCTTCAAGGACTGCAAATGCTTCATTTAAGGATATATCTTTTCAAGAAAACAGTACTCATTGTTCCTTCTGAGCTGTCCTGGTCAAGAACAGGAGGTGGCAGGAAATCATTAGGCAGAGGATACGTATGGGTCAGAGGTGGTATATTTGAACTATTATTTTAAAATACTTTGAACTATTTTGAAAACATTTTGGAGAGCTGAAGTACAATTGTGTGCAAGATTCTCTAGGCTGACAGATAGCAGCCTGCTCCCTTCCCCTTCCCATTTAGGCACTGACAACCATCTCCTTAGATCATTACTCAGTCTAGCCTGTTTTCTATGTCAGCATCAAAAGCCTCCTCTTTGCTCAATTTTCCTCTGTAGAACTTCCTATTATGACATCACTAATACAAGATCACTGACAGCCAAACCTCCCAAACACTGCTATGAATATCAGTATTTTATCTGCTTAATCCTGCTATGGAAAAATAATACATTGTGGCCGTTTTAATCAGCACCTTTGTGGTCCAATTGTGTCTTTCAAAAGTTTCATCAAATTTTTCATTGGCAATACATTTTATAACAAAACTCCTATACTCTGGGGTAGTGTATAGACCTATGGAATTTTGTCAAGATGCTGACTGAATAATTATACCAAGCAAATAATTACTATACCAAGCATATGCAATCTATAGGATATGAAGCAAAATTTACTTATTTGTTTACCACAGTTCTTTCTATCACATTTGTTCTCCACCTTCAAAGTGGACCGTTGTTCCAGAGCCTGATTCCCAAGTATGGAAGAAATCAGTTCAAACCTGTTCCACATCTTCCTGTCAGTCAGTCAGCTGCAAGAAGACTGCAGGAGAATAACCAGTCTGCTGCAATACCTCRCAAAGGGCATATTTTTGTCACCTTGGTAGACACACCGGTGCACAGGGCGATGTACCAATTTCCCCTGAGTAACATGAGAGCTGGAGAGTGATGGATAAACACCAGCAAATCCCATGACTCGCTTCCCTGAAGAAAAGGGTAAAGAAACCTTTGGTGAAAGCCTAGCCCGTATTTCAGGACTATCATATCTCTTTCAGAAATCAAGATGTATCTCTTCCCCACAAGCCTGCAGAAGTGCCTACCCACACAGATGAGAAACTCCCTGCCCTGCTGTGCCTGCATGGCTTGTGAAAGGAGCACAGTCTGTGCAGGACTTAGGCATTGCCACATCAAAGGGTGAATAGACTCTCATACATGCATATTTATATGCTTCCRATCCTTCAAAACTATTTACATTTCCAAGCCTCTATAAAAGTAATAGTTTAACACTGGGCTTTGCATGAATGACAATAATAAACAAATAGTCATTTCTATCACTATGTGTTTTAAAATATAACCTATAGCACATGAGCAATGTGCCTGGTTGCACTTTCAGAGGTTACTACCAGGGTATCTTTTACATTCTTCAAGTAAGATGTGAAAATCATGTGGAAGCTTTAAAAGCTCACATTGAATTACTTGATTTATATTCTTCCACATACATTAATTTTTAGTACCATGCAAATATTTCTATTGGCACAGTATGCTCTACCCTGGAGAATTTAACTGGATTCACAAATTGTTACAATATCCCTCTGTTAATTTAGTTCGTTCACAGTATATACTAATGGATGACTATCTAGTAAGAAAATATTTAAAAATTGTAGTTTGGAAATTAGATAAAGGTCTGCAGCTATTATGGCACTGAAATACTGAAAAAATACTTCAGATAGGCTTTTAGACTGACTACTCCTAGCTACTGATAGACTTCCATCTGGTTTTATGAAGGGTATTATGCACATATAGTGACATTGGCTGCAAAGTATGGTCTGGACCCAATGTTCCAAATAGATCCTTTCTGCATCTATGTTCCAATAAAAATGCTGTAAAACTAACAATACCAGCAATAAAAGCAAKGTTGAAGGAATTTCTGTCTTTTTTTTACTGCATATAAAAACTCCTCCTTACAAATAACTAAACATTCTGGRACAAATATTGTTGGTTTTCAGTGAAAATAGAATGTAAGGTATTTTATGAAAGAGCAGTCCTTTTCTCCAAGCGAGGAATAAACAGACAGTGTTTGCTAAACCTTTTTATTCAACGTAAAAAGKTTTTGCCCCTCTGGTTTAGTTTAATTTTCATGCCTTTTACCAAACAGGATGAGCTCAAAGCGGTCAAGCATGTATAAAGGTTAAAACACCCTTGAAAGGCTACCCTCTTCTTGCTTATAATCTCCTCCCACAACTCACAAGCCCTGCCTCTCAGCCTCTTTAGTACTGGTTTTAGGYGTCCAGGATCTCTGCACATTCCTTTTAAGTTTCTGAAGGGGAAAATGAAAGCGTCAGAGAGGAACCAGGCAATTGAGGACCTTGTGAACAGACAGGTTTTTTTTCAAATATTTATTTTTCTCATCTTGAGGCCTCCAGGTATGTTTGATTTAAGGCACTGAAAGAGCAACCATTCCAGTGGGTTGAAACTTTTTCACTGAGCAAACAAGCACAAGCATTAGAACATTAGAACCCTAAAAGTGCTCATGTTGCATCACACTTGGTGTTAGCTAAAATTTTCCTGCTAACCAGCTCAAATTAGTTTCCAAGTCAGCTGAACAATCTCACAGATATTTTTGTCACATTTTAACTAGCAGCTCTGATACATAAATAGATCTCAATAGAAAGTGGGTGCTGATTTCTAGTGATAACTTTTGCTAGGTTGAGAGACATCTGCAAATATTATCTATTAAATTATTTTTGTACAAAACCTGCTCTGCATACACACATGCGCTGCTCAAATAAAAGCTATTGAGACATATGTATTCAGACCTTGGTTGCAAAATTGTGCAAGTGGCTTTTTAAAGGCTAAATAAAGGTCTTGCATATAGTGGGCACATGAAAATGTCCTGAGGGACTGCATGATGTGTTTTAGCAACACCACTTCAAGAAAAGGCAACAGTAGCCTACAGCCAAAACCCCTTTGAATAATTTATCTGGAAGATCATTGAGAAAAATGAGTGGGAAGCATGTGAAAAAAATCCCACAAAAGCTTCCTGTTAAGGSAATGAAAGCATAGTTGTTCAAGGAGCAAAAATGACACTGATGCCCTCCAGTAACACGGAAAACATTGAAAACCATGCTCCACAATATCAAAAATACTTAATATATTCGGGTTTTATTTTGTAAGGAAGACACATTTCAGAGGTATAGTACACCAAGCTATTACATCGAAACAGAGGCAGGAGTCCCTCACTCTTCAGTGATATATAGAAGTTAGCAGGATGGGCTTATTAAAGCTCAGGCTCCCCAACCTTCACATCTTTAGTTGCCATCTTCATCCCAGAGTCTTTTCCAATTAACTCCAGCTCTTTAATGTTTCAGTATTACTGCCAGGGAAGTAGCAAATTTCTGCAGACTCCAACCCAGTATAACCCTTTTTCAAAATTCTCTGCTATTGTCATCTAAATCTGTGTAAAACCTGTTGAAAAAATTTAAAGCCTTAAACACTGACCTGGTACACTCCTGTCAAGTAAAAAATATGGACCACTTTTAGAGAAAACACACCAACTCCTGGAGAACTTTGCCCATCCAGGAGGGTGTCAGACTGAATAGGAACTGCAGAAGCCAGTAAAGGGGATATCCAACAGAGATCTGAAAGTCTGAAAAGATAGCAGTACCCCATTCTGTGGCTGCAGAGAAGGCAGAGTACAGGGCAGACCAAATTGCTCAGACTCATGCACAAAGCTGGAACAGTTCTCTCAGCTTGAGAGACTTGGTGGCAAACAGTCTGACAAGTCACCTTTTATTACCACATCTGATGATGTGCCTCAGGAACATGGCCAACATCTCCACTCTCGAATCAGCATGGCCCCAGTGAGACATGGATCTCTCAGTGAGTGCTTCAGAAATAGCCATTACCTCTGCATTACACTATTATACTTTTTTTTCTTGAAATTTCAATATCTTTGGACTTCTATCATACCACTAATACACGCGCACACACACATGTATACAAATACGTATATGCACATATATATATATATATAAATACATATACATACATCTACATGCATATGTAAATTTTTTAATTAGTGGATCTCCATCATGGCCTGCCAAAGAGCGGAGCTGTCTTCTCTTGCATGAGTGTTTGAAGTGTCTTTTAAAATAGGAATCAATTACTTTATGTTTTGTTGTTTGGATTTTCTTTAAGAGAGGAACACTTCAGTATTGCACATTTTCTATGCAAAGTGTTGCGCTTCTCACCCACCCTGGAAAATTTCACTGTGTGCTTACTACTCCAAAGAAATTAAATTGAATTTTTTGAAGACTGATATCTTGCCCTCTTTTCCACGCTAAGAAAACAAACAAAAAAGAGTTTGAAGTATTACAAGTGTAAAAAAAAGATATTTCTTAGGTGCCTAGAAGCAGAGCAGAGTCTGGTCCAGCAAAAYATAGGCTCCAACAATGGAAAACTTTTGCAATATAATTAAATGTGCTTTAAATTGTAACCTTTTTTGTTTAGGGCAAGCCAAAACGATGCTTTGTCTCAAGGTTTAGGTTTTTTTAAGTAACTGGAAATGATGGTTAGAATTTTCATAGCATGAGCTGAAGGAACATGAAGATGTGAAAGTAGCAAAATATGGTTTCAATATGTCAAGATACTCCCCAAGGAAACCAGATAAGGGTGCGCTGCAAATCAAGCACAGATTGCTGGGTGATGAACAGCACAGACCTGTGCTTACTAAATAATGCTCTCAGTCATCTCGGTAACGTTTGACTCATAAAAAGAAGCAGTGATTTGGTTAAAGCAACAGAAACAACATAGTTGGTGGTCCCAGCTTTTGCAGACTGTTGCTTTAACACAGTCAAATAGAACAAAAATCTGGTGATTTATTGTTGAGATACATTTCATTCTCTGGGCTGGATGCCCTGAAGTTTAGGGTCAGGGCTCTGTGGGCTGCACTAAACATATCTYGTTCAAACCAACAGGCACATCTTACTCCTAATCTTCACACACTGTCCATTAGAGTCTCACTGGCCCTACTCTACCCATCATTTACTGCAAGCCTCCACATATTAAGAAAGTAAAAATACTGTCTACCAAAATGTCACACAGTTTTTTCACCCATGGTCAAATGCATAGCTGGCCCTGAAAATCAGAACCATGTGAGGGAGCAGAAAATATGTCATTACACTCTTGGGTTTAGAATAATATGTCTAGCTACTATTCCACACCACAAACATCAATGACTTGAAATGTTGGGACATACTCTTGCAATGCAAGTATTCTCCCTGTGTAAAGACAGACCTGACACAATGTAAAATTTGCCTGTAGGGAGAGTGGTGAGCCTGCTGCAGCCCTGCCTGCTGCCCCGAGGTGAGGCAACAGGCAGCAGCCTCCTCTGAAACAGGAAATGCATCCTGGGATGTCACCACAATGGTCAGAAAGATAGCTGAGGGAAAGTTCTGACTTCAAAACATGACCATCAGCTCATAATGATTGGTTTTATAGTTGTCAGGTTAAAAAAAAAAAAAAAAAAAACAAACAAAAAACAACCACCAAACCAGCAAACTCTGCCAGTAAGGGATAAATTAATAGCATTCAAAACTAGGCTTCAAAACCCCTCCAAACTAGGTCTCCTGGGATGGCAGATTAATTCAACACTGCCCTCTGAATCATTTTGGTGCCAAGATGAGATAAAACACTGATCTGCATAGCAAGCAACTATGCATGAACTCTCCTTGCTGAGCACATCAAGACTACCCAGACTGCAACTCCAGAATTTTGGCTAGAACTTTCTACTGCTCTATTTACACTCACTAATTCTTTATATTAATGGAGAGACTGCAATTATAGCAGAGAGTAAGATGCTAGCCAGGATTCCAGTTACAATCCTTATTTGATAGGAAGCTAATATGATYACATTCAAATTCTAGCAGAGCTGCGTGGGGAGTATTGGCGGCCTCCTGTAAAGCAGAACTGTTGCAAGGGATGTGAACAAGAGGCTCAGGCACCAAACAGCAATGCTTTATCCAAATACTTGTAATCAATACCTGTATTCTGGTGTTCTTCAGCTACTCTGTCACAGATATCACCTGCTCTATCTTCAAAAATAATTAGCACCATCAATCACATTTGCTTAAAACACAGAGTAAAGAAGCTGGAAGTAATTTAACAAATGAAAAAGTTTTTATATGTAAATTATACCAATGCATTAGATATAGATAGATATAGATATATTAGATAGAGTGTGAAAGAGCCATGGGAACCCACAGGCATCCTCTTCTCTGTGGTGTTTCTTAGGAGATGTCACATTGAAATCCTCTCCTACACCACTGTGCTCATTAGTTTGAGGAATACTGCAGCCAGAGGGAGTGTTGTGGCCGGTTCTTTAAGAAATAGGCAACCCACACTGGTGTGGCTGCAGCTTAGCAAGTAAACAGTGTTAACACACAGGGACTGCAAAGTAGCTTAATTCCACTCTATTCCTGGTACTTCGTTGGTGTGTGGTAACAGCTAAGACTAAATACTTTTCATACCGGTGCTCTCATTAGAGAAAATATGCTATAGCTTAGGAATTCTCAAGGAATATATTAGTTCCAAATTACCAGAGATAAAATGTGACTTTTAAGTGTAAAGACCAATGAATGCACATTGCATACAGTCAAAACAGGATAAGATAAGGTAAATGTGGCACCTAGAGTCAGTAGAGTCAGGTCAAATTCAGTCTTACTAACAGGCACTACATTTGAACCTTGCACTCTTTTTTCTTCCAAAGCTCAGCATATTCACAATGGATCATTTTCCAAGAATTCAGCTGTTTTCTTCTCCTAGCTGGAAAAACTTCCAGTAAATGTGATTTCCTGGACACTATTTGACAAAAATTTTCAGCTAAATTTTTTGTCTTTAAATACTTGTAGACCTATGGAGTCATTACAAATATTTAATTTTTATTCTCTAAATGTTACTGACTAATACAGTGAAACTGATCAGAAGCACTGTTCTCTCCCCCCTCTCCTGTGGAGGTGTTCAGCCCATTCTGACAAGAGTGGTGTAATCTGCTACATCCTGAAATTAATTTTCTATTAATAATATTAACAACCTTCACCTTTTCAAAGCATATGGTGCTGCAAG
The DNA here is from genome assembly GCA_014549065.1 of Cardinalis cardinalis. Lineage (NCBI taxonomy): Eukaryota > Metazoa > Chordata > Aves > Passeriformes > Cardinalidae > Cardinalis > Cardinalis cardinalis. Next base: position 815,373 of record JACDOX010000140.1, read on the forward strand.
AGCTTGCAAAGAGCAGTCTGGATATATTATTGTGATACCAGAAATTATAAAATAAAACAAAAGTAATGGAAAATCCAGAGGGAAAAAACTAGTGAATTGCTTTTCTTTTCTTATTTATTTATGCAACATTCTTCTCAGCAGCATTTAATTCTGTTTTCTCACTGTTAGAAAAAATATACCAGCACCACAAGTGAAACACCTTGAATAAGGAAAAATTGGTATATGCAAGACAAGCTTGAGATATGTAAGAAAACATTAACGAAATCTTGAATCAATTTAAATTTAAAAGTTATTTTAGTTTTCATCATTTACTGCTGCAAGTAAAGAAATCATAGTACTAAATCTGAGAATGAATAAATACAGAAAGTAATAAGAAAAGCTGGTGGTTAAAAAATAACCAAAACATAAAATTTGAAACTCCTATGATTTTATGTTATTGACTGCATATAAAGTTTTGAGCTCCATTAGAAATAAAACTCCTAGAATTATGATAAAATTTTTAAATACTAGCATTAGTAAATGAAGCTAAAGAAGTATCTGGAGAGAGAATTAGCTTAGGGTTTGACCTCTAGATTTGTACAGCTGGTAGCATTTGAGAGTAAGTTTACTCATGTGCAATAAAAATCTTCTAATGAACTGAAATCTGCACTGAAGAAACTCGAAATAATAACCCACTGTTGTTTTAAAATAGGTTCTCTCTCTAAACAGGATTTTAAGACACTGATCAGATCTCTGTAGACCTGTTAGAGTGTTTGGCACTTTCTCCTGGGCATTTCACGCTGTAATAGGAGGAACATAAGCATGAGAGAAAAAACCTCCCATGTGAGAAGCAACGCATGCCATGGGTGAATCTGTACAACYGTGTAGCTTTATAGACTCCAGTCTTGTTTAAAAAAGAGGAAAAGTGTGTATACTCAGCTTAAAAAAAAAAAGAAAAATGGCAATGATAATCAGGATCTAAATCACATTATGTATTGGCCTATACGTAYAGAGAATTCAAAGATAAATATTTCAATTTGTTTTCTTTCTCTTTCAATTAAGCACTAAATAYCCACTTGGGAGTCTTGGAAAATTTGCTTCAGACAAAGGAAGCAGACAGAGGAAGCAGCTCCAATATAAAAATGCAGTCTCCTTTCATGAGAGCTTTCAGTGTTCTCAAACAAATCCCTTGTCTGAGATAATTTGCCAGAAAAGTGTATTGGTTTTAGTATCGTTCAGACAGAATTCATAGAACATGTTTTATATCTGACATTAAACTAAATTATGATAGAACATTAAGATTACATTATAACATTTTGGCTCTCTGACAGCCTAACGCACCTGTTCTGAATAACAAATCCTCTTGACTCTGAAACTTGCCTTCCTTAAACTTCTAATAAATAATCTTATAAGTGTTTAAAAGTCACTGTTTCTAAAAAAAAATCCCAAACTTTGTTACCTGCATACTCCTGCAAAACAAGCACGAAACAGATGAAAGTGGAGTGGCTTTATTCAAAGAAAAAGCTGTAGGAAATCACGAGTTTCCACCTCCCAAAGGTTGAGTGGCTGAAAAGGAAAGATTAATTATCCTTCAAAGGTGCCTGTTTCTATAAAGGGAGCCAAGGGTAACAAGCCTATACTTAACATGTAAATATCTGAAGGCAAGTTAGAAACCCTTCTCCTGCRRCAGATTTTAACCCTTTGTTGTAACGACCTTTCYAGTGCAGCTTGCAGGATTTTATTAACTACAAATCTGATGCCTTAAGTTTTARCTTTCATATTTTTAGATTCTGTWCTGCCTCAGTGTGTGACTCTGAACTTCATACAAAGTGTTAGCAAGTTCTCTTCACAGTTTAGCTCGACAGAACAATCCTTTTCCAGCCTGAGAACCACGCATAGCCACTACAGCCTCGGGCYCAAGAAGTGTAAACAGCAGTGAATTGAGGAGAGCAATCTGGGAGGATGGGACTTCATAACCTGCAGCTGAAATTGGACAATTGACCCCAAATATKTAAAWGGACCAAAACTTACAAAAGTGTGAAAACTTGTCACCGTACATCCATCTTGAGCAGAGCCCCAGCTGGGCTCTTCTGCTGCCCAAGRGGTATCCACYRAAGGCCTTTTAATAAATTCCTACTTTRTCCCTTTAACTCTGTCCAGCCTCTGTTCCAGGTTAGCCTCTTTAAGCATYAAGTCAAGCACAAGWTACTTCAGTAAGAACATCCTTTCTCTATATTTTTGAAATAGATAAGTAACAAATTTGAAACCTTCCCCAATCTTTTACCAAGAAACTTAATAAAAAACTGTGTTAAATTTCCCAGGAAAAGTGTGAAATCCTCCAACACATCAAGTCAAGCAAATATCTCATGGAAACACCATAAGTTGTTCTAATCCTTATAGCTTGACTAGATGACCAATAAGACTCCCTTCCAGCTTACTTTGAATGTTTCCATGGAAAAAAAAAAACACAAATCATAAATTTTACGAAACTTTCCAACATCTTCAGACTCAATAGGAACACTGTATTTTTGCTAAAGCAGATTTCCTCTAACCATACACAAATCTGTATCTATGTAGATCTCTTTCTACATCTCTRCTCCCATTGAATATGTTCCCAGAGGATTTACCTTCACAAGAAATTTTCTGGAGCAGAACCACCCCTGTTTCCATGACATTCACAGGTCCGCATTTAGCTAAAGCAGTACAGACCACACTCTCCTCCTCCAACAGATATCTTTGTTGGTATTACAGAAAAAGAATGCAGTTGTTCTATTTGTTTTTCCACTGTCTGCTTTGTCAGAAAAAAATGGAAGCAAGACTGCCAATAACAACAATAACATGCAAGATTTCCTGTTCCATCYTCTAGGAGGGAGTGACACTTTCTAAAACTCTGTTAGAAGTGTACTTGTCTAAAGACTGAAACAAAAACCAAAACTATAGGGTTTAGGTCCCTTTAAAAGGCATATCACACACAGTGACTAAGAATGTCAGAAGTTACAAAGMAGATCTCTGTAACAGCTCTCTTGATCATAGTTGCTTGCTCTTGCTAGTATAACACTAAATGTTCACCTTTGACAGATATCGGTGGATCATTTCCCTTTGACATAGGCTTTCCTTGGATTTCTAACTTCTTCAATGAGAACTTCTTTCCCTGCTTGGTCTTTATAGGTATAGGAGTCCCAAAGGCTGAGAAGGCATTTTACAGCTCTGTCTCCAACAGATGTGTTAAAGCATAGTCCAAGGTCTCGTTTTGGGTACGGTTTCCCCCATACATTTATCAGCTAGCAAAAATGATTACTTGCCCCTTTTTATTTTTGGTTTGGGAGCTGATGAGATAAAGGTTATAGGGTTTTTCTAGACCAGAGGACCATATTAAGTATCCATCTGTTTGTGGTGTGGCATCGTTTCAAGTGAGGAATCCATCAAATACAAATGTTCCTRGAGACATGGCACTTAAGAAGCAGTTTCACAGATTGTGAAAGACAGCAAACTAAGACCTACCAAAAACAAGCTAATATTGGAATTAATAAAGTATAAACAAAAAACTCTGAGGGTGGGTCAAAGGTTTTTCTGGAAGAGTAAGCCCACACAGTAAGGTTTAATCTGAATCACAGCAGTAGCTGTGTAGCTCTACAGCAYGAAACAGGAGGAATCAATCATAGGCAAGGTGAGTCAATACAGACACTGGAAGATAAAAAGTGTGCACAGGCAGGTCAACACATATGCACATGTGGAACCAGCAATTGGACACTTCACTCAAGGGGAATCTTAGTTTGTAAAAGTGGAAGGGATAAGCAGGTGAGGGGAAAAGGAGATGGAAAGGGAATGACATATCCAGGTCTATTCAGCCGTCTTCTGACACAAAACCTGGTCTCCATTCTTCTTCCCAAATGTTCTGCTCAGGAAAAATGAAATTATGAAAAAAAAAAAARAGACTCAGACACTAAACAGGAAATAACATGTTTCTCTCCATTCTATTCTGTCGTCCTCCTGTCATCCCACTGTGTTTGTGTGTCTGTCTTTAAAGAGCAATATCCCCCTGTAGAGGACTAATGAGTCTTTGCTTGTCTTGAGTACTGTTGCCTCTTCTTGTTGAGTGGTCCCTCAATACACACGTGTGACAAACAAGCCCATTCTCCATTAGATCAGGAATCCCTCAAATGCAAGAAGCAGATATYGGTGGGGTTTTCTCTGTTTTTCTTGTATGCCTGGGGGTTTGTTTGTTTGTTTGTTTCTTCTCTCTGAACAAAATGTACTGAAACAGAAAAGAATCAATAAAAAAAAACCAAAAAAGTACAAGTTTACTTTCTTCTAAAAGCTATTCCTGACTACCCAGATCAGAACAATTTTTCTTTTAATGGCTATTGAACTTGAAACTTTGAATTGTAAGTAAATGAAGGAACATATGAACATTGCAGCTTCCTTTCATGAAGAAAGGGCAGGTGGATTGCATCACATTTTCACTTGTCAAAATAAGGAGCAGCACAAATRTATATGAAGACAGCATAGAAGCGAGGTCACAATTACTGTCCAAAAAACTGTTCATTTTTCAGCTGTCACAACCCCCATTCAGCCAGATGTTATTTCTTTTTCATTGTCCTTAATGGCCGTCTTGTAAAAGAGAATTGTCTGGGTTTCGGCTTTTTGATCTCTTCCTAAATAAACATTTCTGAATGACCATTTCAAGTGTTTTGGAGAAAGCTTGGAGTAAGCCAGCAGCTTCTTTGACAAATCTGTTGTGAAGTTAACATGCAAGTACTTCTGCATATCAAAGCAAAAGGATTTGATGAAGAGTCCAGCTGTCGTGTTCCTTATGTCAAAAGCGTAATTTTCTTTTCAGCTTCTGCAGAACAGCCTCAGGATTCCAGTATCAAACTTCAACTTTTGCACAAATTAATTTTTACCAATATATTTTCCTTTGTTCATGACCATCTTTAATGAGTTTTGTTTTTCTTCAGTGAAGAGGAGGAAGCAGTGAAGTGACAAACTTCAAAACAAAGGCACCATTTATATATGACACTCTATATGTTAGAAGAACTTGAAGAACTCTTTGGTTCAAAGCCAAGCATTCAGAGATTGAGGAAAGCCAGAATGAAAACTGCCTGGACAAACTTAATCAGGCAATACAGGCTTTCATTACATGAATKCACACAATCATTTTCTGTTCAACTGCCATTATCACTTGGGTACTGAGCTGTGCTCACTGCTGTGTATTATGCACAACCTGGGTTTAACTCCTTAGAAAGAATTTCCTTGGGGGATTGTTTTATTGGTACTTCTCATCTTTTTCCTCCTCAGTTCAGATTTCCTCCCTGGTTTTGACTCCACTGATTTCTGCCTCTGCCATGGGGTCAAGGTGTTTGTGAGCAGACACTAGTTTTATTTTCAAACCCAGTATCCAAACTTGAACAAAGTACTCGCAACCAGACTACACATGAGGTATCATTTTCAAGAGGAGTATTAATTTAAGTGGACCAGATGAAGGAAATATACCCGAATATGCTATGAAAAACACATCTGCTAGCTCCAGCTCTTCCTAGGAGCAAGGAAGGAACTGACTGCCAATCAGGAATAACAGACTGCTGAGCTCTGAAAAGTTCCACAGCTGTTTGTAAATTACAGCATCTCAAAGGTGAATTGGGGCAGATAATCWTGAGGTGTACATAAAAGACAAACTTCAAGCCTCCTTAAAGCATAGAACATTAAAGCTTCCCAAATGGAAAGAAATGCCAGAATTACTATCTTATCCTCAGACAAGCCTGATTTTTTTCCAAATATAAAATATAAAACACAACCTGAGGCAAAGCTATGGCATGGAAAGTTTTAGTCCTATCTTGGAAAAAAATTAAAAACAACTTAAAAAGCAAGGTTAAAAAGAATTTGATGATGGGAAACATCAAGCAGGTTTATCCATAGATAATACTACTGAGTTTGCTTGATAAATGCAGAGATCTCTTACAATACCTCTAGTGACTTCTTCTCTTATATGCATGAAGGCATTTTTAAATAGAATTCAATTCAAATAGAACAGACACTTTAGGGTGACCAGCCCACTTCTGCACAGTTTTCTAGTTCYTGATCGGCTCTGTATGCCCTAGGAAAGCTCAAAATCCAGTAGATGTATTGGTTTAGCAACAAGTAAACATGTYGCAGGTTTTCACATTTTGAGCTAACCAGTCACGTGATATAGTTTATTTCTCCAGTCCTAGAAGGGACTTAAATCTCTACAACAATAAAGCAGACCTTCTTTTTAGCCCAAAAACCATACAGCCTAGATTGCCCCCAAATATTTTTCCATTAGGTAAAAATCCTGCCGAAGAAGCCCATCTCAGCCCACACTTCTAATAGAAAGGAGAAAGTTCATTGGATCACCAACATGTGTGTTTATATCCACCACGTGGGTAATGGACCATTTCAAAAACGTATCTGGCACTTCATCTGGAAAATCAAAACTGGCTGACATTGGGAAGAGGATTTAAAATCCCAAGAATTTCACCAACAAATTCTGTTTCCATTTTTCTTTCGCTTACCATATTTTCTTGCTTTTTTTTTTTTGTTTAGTCTATAAAACTTAGTGGGACATCAGGGTCAGGGACTTTTTAGTCACAATCAATTTGCATGTCAGACAACGAGTGTCATATTGCTTGCTAGCTAATGACTTATCTCTTCTCTATTCCCAGGCAAGCTTTCCCTTCTCACTACAGTTAGCTTCAGTAGGAGCCAAGTAATCTCATGGCTTTTTTGAGGTGTGGGGAGAAAATGTCACAGGCCTCCACAGCCATTTCTTCCTGTTTGCATAATTTTCAGAGAGAAAAGCAGAGACTAAAAACACRAGATGCCACTGTCTCATGGCCATTGCTCAGGCAGTACATACAGGGCTCTGTAAAAGCCTGAGGTGAATGGCAGGTCCAGTCATTCAGCTTGTGACAGAATGCTGCAAAATATTCACATTTCAGAGAAAGCTTTCACAGCCTTCACAGCATAAAACCTGCACACCTAAAGAACCCTTGTGGGGAAGGATGTAATGAGCAGGGGATACCTTAAGACAAAGTGCAAGGGTACTTAGCCAAAGCTTAGAGATTGTGCTTTAAAAGAACATGAAGTAATGCTTGAATTTATTTGATATTATTTCTACACATCTGTATTTACATCTAGTCCTCTGCAGGCACAAGTCTAAAATACTGCTGTTTTCTACTAGCCAAGCACCCTATAATTCAGTCGGGAATGAAAAAAAGTGTTTTACTGGTGATGACCTACATTTTTGGAAGAAAAATGTCTAAAGAAAAYAGTAGGCCAAAGAAAAATAGTGTTATTTCTTTCTTATCTGTCTAAAAGTTATTGTAGTCATCTCTTGCTGAGTCAGCTTGGCTTCTATGAAAATAAGAACAAAAGGGCAAATTTGTAAATGGTTGCTTTATCATTGATGCCAACACCAGTAGTAGGGTTCTAGACAGAAACTCACCAAACTTACTTTTTGTAGCAATAAATGGAAGTACATCTCTAAGAAAATCTTCTTGAATCAGTTTGTTGACAATGTTTGTGCATGCCAGCTAAAGGGCTCAAACAGGCAACCTCCACTGTAAACCAAACCATCAGGGTGGTACAGGCCTACCTAAATGTCAAGTGAAATTATTGCAATTTTTTAAACCTCTAAGCTGGCTGGAGGAAGCAATCTCCTCAGCTTCAAACATTGTGCATTTCATATTCTGTAGCAACAAATTCTGGAAGATGTCAATATTGACAGAAGTTTTWTCAACTTTGTCACCCTAAATGTCCTCAGTACGTTACAGTGCAAATAGTAGTGCAAGYTGTGTCATAGGAGGGAACTTTTCTTCGGAAAATCTGTTGCCAACAATAGATATAAACCAAATATTGCTTATTACAAATATTTCTTCTGAGACTCTTTCCCAGACTGCCAAATGATTTATAGCATTTTCCTCATTGAGATTGGCTCACGTACAAAGGAAATCTTTATGAAAACAATTCAGATGAAAAGGTTTTTTTCTTACACCAAATAAATAAACATTGCAAATTTGTTTCATAATCAAACAAATATATATGTACTAATTTTCCTAGAGGAAGATACAGTTGACACATGCCGCTCAGCTGAACAGGCAGTGCTAAAGGCATCAGGATGCTTTGCAGAAAGCAAACTAAACTACAACTAAACTAAACTGGCACAATATTAATAACTTAAGACATTAAAGGTCTTATTRCTTTTACCTAGTTCATGATTAGTGCATTTTCTTTAATATCCTCTCCAAGTACTTTCCATTCTTCCTCTTTATTAATAGGTGGGCAAACCAGAACATAGAATGTAGAAAGACAATCCATAAAGTCAATCTAGTTGAGCCTAGACCACATGCCAGATGCAGACTTGGTCCTGTTCTCCTTTATGAGCCTTTTGTTCTGCCTCCATGGTTGGCAATGACCTGCACATGTAACATCCTTTTTTTTTTTTCTTTGGAAGGAAATATTGCTGCAGGATCAGAATCTAGAGTACACTCCAGCAGGTCCCTGGGCTCCAGGACCAAGGGAGAATACTGAGAATGCTTCCAGAACTCACCTACACAATGGTTAAGACATAGATACTATCTATTTTAATAGTTCCATCCTTTTCAATTTTGCTGAAATAAAAGATATTCTCAACTTCTGCCAGGATGGAAAATACTTTTTAAAAGTCTTAAAATTTGATGACTACAGTAATTTCAGTACCATGAATCAGCCCTGCTAATCAAACTCACAATACTTCCACAAGAGAAATTTCGTACCACTAACTCTTCCTATTTTCTCTTTCTTTTCCCTTCAGAAATCTACTCCTCCATTTCACGTCTTGCCTGGTTTAACATTTCCTAACATTTCCCAGTAATCTGTTTCCMCAATTCACTGGAATGTAACATTTTCCTTTTTATAACAAGCCCTCATGAAATATGAATGCTACAAATTAGCAAACATTTCAGGCATGTTGAGAGATAAACTGTATGTGATATTTGGAATAAACCCAGTGAAATCAGAGCATCTTGCAAAACCAAGTTCTAGTGTATTTGTGCTTTGGCTGCTACGAATAATCTCATTGATTTGATACTACGTGAAGAAATACATAGAAACAAGCTGGCATGTGTGTRTATACACATTCTTTGCTAAACCTACCTAGGAGGAAAGAGCCTCTTTAGGAAGATGTAGTATTTTACAAATAGAAAATCATACATAGTTTCAAAGGTGCTATGCTTTTTCACCACTAGTATGTTTGCCTTTTCCTACTATGAAATGTTTCTGCTATGAAAACTAGGATAGCACGATACCATAACACATCTCAAGGGCATGAATCACACCGCCAACTGTTCTTTCACCAACCGTGATGTGAGAGAGCAGAAAAAACAGATCTTTGGACCACATGGCAGCACCCACTTTACACGGAGGTGTAGAACAACATGAAATGAAGTAAATAGTGCTTTGTACCTTGAAATTCCTCAATGGAAATTAAATTTTTGCCTTTTCCAGATTCTTTTTCATCCCATGCTTTCTGCAACGCCTAGGTACCACTGACCACCACAGCTCCATCCCTGTCAAACCTAAGTGTGCCTGTCTGGAAGGACACACAGAACACATGTAATTTTAATCCTGATCTTATCAATACATGATTCACACAGGAAATTACAAATTCAAGAACATCACCAAGAACATGAAAAAAAATCTCATTTCTTCTGTAGAAACAGTCATCTTAATACAAATAAATTTTACATGAACTTTCAACATTGCATGTCAAGAGGAAATTGTCCTTGAAGGATTGCACTCATCATCATTCTTAGATCTATGTGTGAGTAAAACTAAGAAACATTACTTTGTTCAACACAGAAATGTCATTTCAAATGCATGCACTTTAAACACCCTGCTCTGAGTTTTCCTGCATCAGAGCATTGAGATAAGGTGACAGGGACTCATTTCACCAATCTCTCCRTCCACCTCTGTGTCTACTTTTGTCTTTCACTATATCTCTAGGACCAGAAGCAAAGGCTAAAATCTGAATCATGCTTGTATTTCTGCTGTTCAACTCCCAAGCTKAAGCTTTTGCTGTTTATCTGTTTCAGAATCCATCAAAATGGCACATTTTAAACCAGAAACTCATAGATCTGCCTTCTGATTGTAGCTCAAATGTGTCCAAACAACATATGTTGAATTTCACACACATTATTTCCTTCTAAATTCTTTTTGGTTTTTGTTTTAAGGTGTTTTTTTTTTG